>JAGXCT010033601.1:0-23672 GCA_022495035.1 Philopotamus ludificatus | reverse complement strand
GTGTCCTCCAGGTGGCAAAGACCCGCCCCAGGGTTATAAGGCCACTGTTTAGTTAAGTTTAGTTTATATATATAAGTTCCTTCAAAAATGTAAAAACGGGTCCCACTGTATTTATGTAGTACTCAGAATTTAAGTTTTTTCGCTAATTACGTTTTTTTACCAGTTCCTTCAAAAACGTAAAAAACGGCTTCCAATATATGTAGTATCCCGAATCTAACCCCGAATTTACGATTTTCCACTTATTACGTTTTTTATTATCAGTTCCTTTAAAAATGTAAAAAACGGGTTCTACTTTATTTAGTATTAGTAATATTTAGTAGGAAAACGTAAATTGAGGGTTAGAATCGCGGTACATATATTGAAAAATATTTAATTGCTTAACCTAATTTTTAAAAGGATCAATTAGATTTGCAAAAAGTTGTATGTATTTGATTTGTAAAAAGTTGTATTTGGTTTGCAAAAGGGTGCATTTGATTTGTAAAAGGATGGATTTGATTTTCAAAAGGGTGTATTTGACGTAAAAATACTGTATAATACCGGATGCGAGCGAGAAAAAACATCGCCCGCCGTGGCAACGGCAACGAATAACGTTATTCTGATTTTTTTTCGCAATTGCGGACAATAAAATCAATGATTATTAATAGTATTAATTCTTTATACGTTTTTAAACGAATACAAAAAGTTTGTGACGTGTAGGATTTATATTAAAAGAGTTATTCGAGAAAAAACTATGCTAAAAGATTAACATTTTTTTCAGCCGCTCATCATCGACGTATTCTTAAATGACATGTCAATCTTACAGCGAGAGTAAATATGATTAAAAGAGCTCCCATTGAAAGGACACACAAGTGAATCGTCACATAAATATCTGAGAGCGTGTACTCCTCCATTCAAGCAGGAGGATTGACACGTGTTACGCTTTTTTTCGGTACTATTCGTCGGAAAGTATAAAAAAGAGGTCCCGAAAAAAGAATCAATCTCTCCGCCCTATCCTTTCAGCACGAAGGCCGCCAGAATAAGGGAACTTTTTCAGGGCTGTAACGAGATCGGCCGAATAAAGGGCCCGGTATTGACTGTCGAGAATTGAATATCAATAAAAGGGTTCATGTTTTCTGTTTGCCGCGTGTCTTCGAGGCTAATGGCTTTTTTGAGTTTTGAGCCACGCCCATCGGCGAGCCACGTGACCTCCGTAAACTCAATAATTCAAAACGGCAGGATACTTAACCGCGTAAATATTTAAGCGCTCATGTATTCTTCGTTTCGAAAGGCTTTCATTTTTCACACGTGTAATCTACGTTTCATACCAGAGAGGCGATATTAAAAGTGGCCATTTAAATATGTATACACGTGAGAATATGGCCATACGGTTTCTTATAATAATAAATTTATCATTATTGAATATTCAACCGAAAAATATATATTCAACGTTGAAAAATAAATTATATACAGTAGAGTTAGGTTCTTGTGGTACAGGAGATCTTTGCGGTTACGATCTCTTTTATTATATTCCCATCCCGACGGCATTAAAGTTGAGCACAATAAACTTTTGTCTGAAGAAGTGTAATAACTTTAGAGCGATTCGATAAATTTGTTGTTTAAACGACTTGATATCGCTATTAGCGTTTATATAATACAGACAATATTATTTATCCTAATTAAACATCAATTTTAATTAAATCTTAACCAATTTAAAATCAGTTATTTAAATGAAACAATAGACATTTCGGAATAAATTATTCAATATCCATTATCATATTTTAAGTGTGTGAACGTACATATGTATTATAATGTATTTATAAAAAATACAGTACATATTCAATTATTTAAATGTTTGAATTTTTTATTCCTTTGAGCATCGTAAAATTTTCACGTCTTTCTCCATATATGAAATGCTAATATACTGAAATATATTTTTTTAAAGTGAATTTTTTTGTGTTGTGAATTAAGCGTGCCTGAGGATAAATAGCAAAAATAATAATTTAGGTTTTAGAAAAGTAGTTGTTCTTGCAAAGCAAATTGTTTCAGACTCTAATTATTTTTTCTATCATCTATTGATGTTTTATTTATTTATATATAAAGTTAGATTTATGTTAAATGTGAAAATTCAAGTAAAACAAAAATGTTAATCGTAAAGTTCTTTGAGGAAATTTTTTTTTTGACAATTTTCACATGAAAAATGATATATTATGTTTTCTGAAAATTAGGTATTTTATTTAGGGAACAAGAAAACTTATTAAAAATCTTCGTTACGATCGTCAAATAAAAAAAACCCTCTATGGGCCAATACGTCTAGCCAATGGATTAGATTTAATCGGATATCAGTCGATATAGATGCTTCTTATTAATTTTTCTAATGAATATCTCTTTTAATAAATTAAAAAAATATATTATGAGAGAATATAATGATAAATTCGACTAAAAGAGGACAGAGTCTAAAGGGTTAAATCTGCAGTAGTGGTTTAAAACATTTAGACCGGGGGTTTTCAACCATTGAACTATATCGACCATTTTTTTCTTATATTTTTCTCCATAATATACAACATACACATACTAATAATAATAATTTAACATAAAAAGCATAAAGATTTGTCTCAAAATATCAATAAAAATTTAGAAAAAAATGGTTTATAACAGAGGACAGGAAAAAAGCTGTATTAGAAACTCGTATCATCTCAAATGCAATAAAAAAAAATAGAGACATCTTCTCAAACTATTAATATATTTAGAACAAATATTTTAGTAGAAAAAGTAGACTACTTAGATGATTTTCAAGAAGCAAGGAATTAACATTAGAGAAATAAAGATCCCCCTTTTCTACAGACCTAGACACAGAACATCTTAATAATATACTAAGCTTCTACAAAATAACATATTTCAGAATTTTGGGAGAAAAATAAAATTGCACATCCTCATTTATACAAAACTTCAATGGTGATCTTAGGAGCTCCAGCAATACTCCTTATTGTTGAAAGGGCCCTTTCTGGTATAAAATTTGTTCTATGTGACAATAGCAAGAGTTGAAATGTTTCGTTTATATATAATATGTTATATTAATATCATAAAATAAGTATTACTAGTGTTAATTAAAATACCTTTAATTAAAAATTATAATTATTCATATTATTGTACTAATTAATTTATTATGCCTATTACAAAAGGATTTGTACAATATTTAACATTTTTTAATTCCACCAACTTATACTCAACCCTTTCAGTGCGGGGCGCATGACGTACATGCCGCATACAAATCGTGTCCAGGGTGCGGCCGCATGTCGTACATGCGCAAGATTCTTTAAAACTTTAATTTGTCGTTACATGTAAACTAGACCGAGTTAAGTGATGGTGTTTGTTTTAAAAATCAGCTAATAGACACAGCTATCAATAAATATACAACATATCACAAGAAATTTATAGGAACCATGTAATATGTAAATATGAATAGTAACGATTCAAATCGCGCGTGGTGTCTCATTCAAATCTCCGCAGTAGTATCGGTGACGTATCTCGGCTCAGGGGTTGTTAAGAGTGTTCCACGTACATTATGTTCCACATACACGTGTACGGATGTAATGGTATAAGAAAATTGCATTTCGCATGTTTGATTTTGATTTTCATTCCCATTTTTTTCTCACTTAATCTCTGTTTGAGCAATTGATAATTTGTTCGATTTATTTTTACGATAATAAACCGAATCGAGTTTATTTTTTTAGTTGAGATGGAAGAACATATCCTAATCAACATGTTTCATAAATCTCGTATAGGAAAATGGTCTAATATAGCGGTAAACGGTGAATACAAATATATTATAAATACTTTATATTAGTTGTAAAATTATTTAATAATAATCGGAAATCATCGTGTTCTTAGTTAATCGATTTCTAGTTAATCTTGATAAATTGTTAATGCGATTAAATCCTTCCTTAAGGACTAAGTAAGTAAGAACTATGAAATGCTAAATATAACAGTTTAGTAGGCTTTTAAATTCAATAATAAAATGGAATAATTAAACCGAGAATAAATATTATCGACCCTTGGAATACTATAGATATTTTTAAAACTTGTATCGACCCCTAAGGGCTGACCCTGTTGAAAACCCCTAGTTTGGACAATTAAAAAAACAGTGAATAAGAGTCGCATGTGATTCTAGTATCCTAAGTCAATAAAAAATATACTGGACGATAAATCACAGATTCTGGTAAGTTAACATTTCTAAAACCTAATATTATCGCAAAATGCAAATCAAATGTCTAGATTTAACTTAAAATAATATTCCAATATAAATTATATAATAGTATCTTATTTTTTTATGACCGATTTTCACATATTTTTTACATTAGTATGAATTATATGCTTCGATTCAGGCGATTTTCCGCGGAAAATGTATAGCGACGATGTGCGTACATAAAAAAAACACTGCAACGTAACATATTTTTCCTAAAAAAATATATTATATAACTTTATTTCCGTATACTGTACGAGGTTGTTGTGACAGATGAATCTGTCACGTTGCGACACGACCTATCCCCCGAGACCTTTATTTTTTTTTCGCCTTGCAAAATTACTGCTATAAAACAAAACGCCGAATTGCAAATACGTATATTTAATTTAAAATTTAATTATAGTGCCTTTGTAACATTTTCTACATAGAACATTAGGTAACTTGTTAATTATTTAATTATCATTATGATAATCGGGAGGATTGATTGATGAACTATTTGTTACTAAAGAAAATTTTAATTTGTTATATTAATGTTCTATTTAAAGATATAAATCGACTACATTACGCAAATTGCGTTCACGTATTCATTCATGAAAATTTACATGAAACTGTCTCCATAACATTCGTACGTGCTTTGTTTAGAGAAAAAACATATATTATTTAGATTTGTAGCTCAAATAAATAATAATGTCCAGATGATCATGAAAATCCGTATTTTTTTAATTGAATTAGTCAATAATAAATTATGTACAGGCTTCGATACATTTGTCCATGACGTATCGTGACATTGGTAGCATATATTAATTTAATTGTAGAGTTTTAAGCTGAATATTGAGCTTTAAATATTTTATTTGAATAAAATATTGTTTACTGCTTCCAATTGGAATTTTGTTATTTAACTATTATTAATGAAAGAAATATCTTACTACTGTTATTAAATAATATAGTAGATTATTCGAAAACAATTCTATTATTTTTTATAAAATATAATAACTCCTATTGTTAATAATTAGAGATACAAGCTTTAAGCATTTTTTTGATGCTCAATTTAGCATATTTTAGAGCAAATAACATACTTTAGTGATAATAAAAATTGCTAAAGAATATTATAAATTACATTTTATCTGTTACGAGTATCTGATTTTATCCCACTATTAATATTTGATACTAAATTATGATAAAAATATGTATAAACTTCCGAAGCATAGGATAATATAAATTTTACGCAACAATAACGTTTTATTGATTTGAAAATTGCATTTTCTTTCAGCTACAAATGAATTAAAAATATGGTTTAATGTTTAAAAAGTTTCCATTCTATCAGAATTTTCATCGACTTATGTTACAAGAGGCTTGTTTTTTTTATATCTTCCAGTATTTATTTCTTTATATCTGCTCTCTTAAAATGGAGAAAAATATATATATGTTCTGCACAAATTCCTGAAAATATAGACTAACATATTGCCGCATCCCAGGATGGTCTAACTTTTTCAGTGTCTGTTAGTTTTAAGACATATTCTATAAAGTCTATGATATTTGGTATTGTTGATTGATGAGTATTATTTGTGGAAAGCTTTGAAGATTTTTTCAGATAACTGTTTGATTCAATTATACTTCTTTTTCCAATCTAAATGCAAATAAAAACTTCTGCCGCCAGAACAGCCTGTAATTATGTTTGCCAATAACACAAAACATCAATGGAGAAACAACAAGTTGCATCATAGATCACGGACAATAAGTTAAGCATAGAAGAAAACTCCACATATATATTAATGAGATATTTGGAATATTTATAATGGAGACCGTAAAATAATGATAATTTCTTTATTGTATATATGTAATATTTTTATTTGATATAGTAAAAATGTCAAGACAAGAAATTGTGGAAATTAATTTACCATTTTTTATGCTAATTTTATTCAATAAAGAGATAGAGCCAAAAGAAGCTACCATCTGAAAAATATAAGGAGACGTCTCAAAACTTCAAAAATGCCATACATAGATGTTCAAAAAATTAAAAAGTGGTGATAGAGAATTAAACGATATTTTAAATTCGCAAAACCATAACAGAATTGTCCCCAGTTTTCAGTTGTTTATCCATAGTCAAGAGTACAAGACTAGGAATTTGGGTATCCTACAAACTTTCGCTAACAGTGCTGGAATAAAGGATAACCATATATTTGTCGTTCATCTCTAGGTATGAGACTCATCCGTTACTAAAAAGGATTGTCACTTCGAGAAAAACGATGTCATTCTTCAAATCATGTATAAATTTTAACCCCTCGATCGTAAGACCGCTTTCAGGTAATAATCTTTTCAAATTTTTAGAGTAAATCTTAGTTTCTTCTGTCGAGATGACCAAAGTATCGAAGAATCCTCTTGAGCCATATGATAGAAAGTCGGTCTTCTTTGCTGTTCCCTATTTATTTTGGGACAGACACGTTTGTGCGTTTAGCGGTCCATGGTATTTTCAGCAGACTATTCTTATTCACGTTCTCCTTTATGGTCCAAGTTTCCACGCCCTAATTAAAAATTGAGAATACCAGACTCTGCACTTAACGTTTTTTTGTCTTTTTGGAAATCCCCTTGTTTTTCCAAATTGTCGATAGCTTCAACAATGATGTTTATTGAAGAGATACTGGTGTAGTCAGGTCGGTAGGCATATCACTGTTCCGATGAAGACAATATTCTTGGTTTCCGAAGAGACGATCTCGATATGAGAGTATGACTCTTATGAAAAATTACTTCTGCAAAGGTATTTAACTGTCAAAGCGTGATCGGTTTTCGATTCGTCGGAGTAGTGTCCAATCCTTTGCCATCTTTTGGCGTTAAAAGGGCGGTTCTTCGATATTGTTAAATAATTAATTCTAGAATGTTCGCTCGTCCATAAATACCTTTGATGAACGTCCTTGTATTTCAAAATAAGGGCCACCATACCGTTGCTTTGGTTTTACAGTCCGTTCTTCACAATGACTGTGGAATTCTTCGGTTGCAATTACTCTATTTTGCCCTTCTTTATTCTCTGAAGACACATAGTTATTGTCAACTCCCAATATTATTTGTTATATTGTTTTCCGGAGATATTTATTTATTTATAAAGTCAATGCGTGATTGGCGTTACAGAATAACCCAGGTTGCCAATCACGCATGAAACATAATAATAAAGAGAAGAAAAGAATTATAAAATCTCATATAAAATATCAACAAAACGGCCATATTTGACATCGAATATATCTACATATTCGGCCAAGTGGTTGAGCAGAGTAATAGCTCTGGTTACCGGAGAGTTTCTGAGAGCACCTATCCTCACATTTGGCGGAAGAAAAAGCACACGCGAACGAGCTTGATGGTAGTGAGGTAAGGGCAACTCGCACAGTACAAGGGGGTTATGTACTGCGCCAACCAACAGCTTGAAGAAGTGTTTTGTCAAGTAAATCGATCTTCTTTTCTCGAGGGTTACATACCCCAGGCAGCCCTGCACCCATGCGCTTGGGTATAAACTTGGTTAGAATCCAAAGTCCTTCATGTAGAGATACCTAAGAAATTTCTTCTGTATCTTCTCTACTCTGAGGGAATTCGAGGTGTCAAAAGGCGCCCATATAATGGAACCTGATTCGAGCAAGCTCCGAACTAATGCATCGTATAGCACTCGTATGACTAAGGTGCTACGTATCTGATGAGAATTTCTCAAGACGAACATTCTCGACGGTCTCATACACACGGCCAATACATGTAAACTAAATTTTAACATAGAATCAAACAAAATACCCAGATCTTTAACAGACGATTGCTTAGGAAAAGTTACGTTCCCAAGACTGTAATTAAAGATGATGGGCTCTTTTGATCCAAAAAATGTCATTGTTTGACACTTTCCAATAATTAATGGTAGACGATTTAGTATTGACCAATTGCGCAATGAATCAATGTCCAGCAGCAACGAAAGGGCATCTTCCACTGAAGTAATTTTCAATATTTAGCTGCAGTATTTACAGTTATTTCCTTTCGATATTTTGGACAGCTCGCCAGAAGCAACGATAGACTGGAGAAGATTGTCGTGTTGGCAAGTGAAGACAGCCACAGGCTCCACTGTAGTAGCTGAGATGTAGGATGCAGAATACAGAGAATTCTGGAGAGAGAAAATCAAAGATGGCGACTAAAGAAGAACTCTTTATAGCATTCACTTTCGTAAATGGAAACATTTTTTGATACCTCAATAATTTCAGAATAATATTTGTATAATGCTTTAAAAAAATATCATTACTTTCCGGTTTACCTAGTATAATTAAAAAAAATTCATGACAATGGGATGGATTATTACAGGATTTGTCGGATGTTGACATAATATTTCTTCTAGGACGTTAAACGATTATTGCTTTAAGGCAAACGTTGGTTTGATTAATAAGGGTCGAGGCTCGGTTGTTCCCCCGCAGATTAATTATTAGCATTGATTGGCACGGTTTGGTACTCAATTGTGAAAGATTAATTGGTTTCTGGTGACAGTATCAATCTGCTGTGTCTCGTCACCTAATTGTGTTTTGTTCGATCGACTTCTTAATACCCGACGCCTTGATCGAATAGATGTTTAATCATATCGGCTCGCCCTGAAATAGATTCAATTTCCAAGCGAGCAAACCAAATTATTCTGAAGGCTTTTAACCCTCGCATTGACCGCTGCCACATTATTTGCAACGCATGCGAGAGGAAAATATATTTATTATAACAACACATTGAATTATTATTATCGGCGAGAGTATTAATTAAATTCGAGATAATTTTCAGCGAAATTTTAGCCGTATGACGTAATTCAAACATGTATTAAGACTCCGAAAACTTGCGATCGGATTAAATTAAGCATTCTAAAGTTTTACCAAATATAAATTAGTCCAATTATTCATAATTAAAAATTAAAATATTCGCGTTAAACGGTCGAATACGTGGAATTATATACGTCGCGTGATTGCCGCATATTTTTTTTTATTATTAATATTCATCAGATGTCAGATAAAAACATTAAAAAAAAATTATAAACCCAATTACCGTATGTGAAAATATAAATTCTAATTCGTACGGAGGAAATTGAAAATCCTGAAAGCATCCTTGTCACTGTCAGGCCATGTTAAATGTACTCGTACTGTGTGTATTAAATTAAATTTAATCAGAAAAAATTGTTATAAGCATTATTTCGTACTGTAGCGATGATATGTGTTTATATTTAATTAAAATCCTATGTACCAAGTGACATAATGGATGGTAATGGAGAATGGCCAATGCACCGCAGACACGTATCTCCATAAATGGACATTCAGCTCTGGTCCGTGTCTACAATCACTGACGACATACATACGTATCAAGTGATACAAATAACTTAATATATTTTTTTATTTACTATGACGATAGTAGAAATTTATTAGGGACAATTATTTTTTTTTATAACAGGAAAATAATAAGAATATCAAAAAAATACTACAATTCATCTGCGGAATTATGACTACTATCTAATAAATTTGGTATAATTTCTGAACTCTTTTAAAAGAAAAATTAGTACACATTGGTTTTCCACAGAAAGAAAAATCAACTCAATTGATTTTTTGATAGCATGATCATTATTTTAAAGCTTACGTTGATTAATTATTAGGCTTATATTAATTTCTAAAAATTAACTCGTTAAGAACTGTATTTAAATTTATTACCTCTTTATAAATAACGATGAAAATTGTAAGGATCGATTTAAAAACATCACGATTCAGTTTCCAAGATTTTATGACTTTGTAATTTTTAATATAAGCTATAATTGTTATCAGGAGCGGCTCGTCCTTAGGGGCAACCGAAGCACTGCCCCACACATATTTTGTAATAAAAAACATAATAATTAGCTGAAATATGCGAACAGAACCGTATTTGTTGGGGAATCCTTGTATACAGGTTCCACAGTATTTAGTACCCCGAATTTACGTGTTTCCGCCAATTATATTTTATCAGCTCCTTTAAAAACGTAAGATGATAATTGAATCCTAATTCGTAGATAAAAATGATTGCTTGCCGATCTTTTGGGGCATTTGGTAAAAAATATAATGCATACTATTTGCGTTTTGATTTTTCTGTTAAAAAAACGTAATTAGTAGAAAAACATAAATTCGGGGTTAGAATCGGCGTACCAAATACAGTGGAACCCGTTTTTTACGTTTTTAAAGGAACTGTTATATATTGAAAAATATTTTATTGTTTAACTTAATTTTTAAAAGGGTCAATTTGATTTGCAGATAGTTTTATTTGATTTGTAAAAAGTTGTATTTGATTTGCAAAAAGGTATTTGATTTGCAAAAGGGTGCATTTGATTTGAAAAAGGGTGTATTTGACGTAGAAAAACTGTACAGTCTGGTCACGTGGTCTGTTTTGACGCGAACGAGTATTGTTGTTTGGTTAGGTAGTGGAGGTAAAGAGAAAAGTTCCGTATTACTGTATACAGAAGGTCGCTTTTTGTTTGCCGCCAACGCTCTGATTGGGGCAGACATGTATATGCCCTCCTGTTCTATATTTTCGATTAAAAAAATAAACGATAACATTTGATTTGTGAAAAATACTTATTTTTATATTAAGAGTTTTATTTATTAAATTTTTATATATTGATAAAAAAATATTTTCATTTGATTTGGTAAAAAAACGTTTTTTTTATAAAGAAAGTTTTGTTAATATTTTTGTTTAACCTAGTCGTGGTGCCGATATTATCGTGTTATTTAAGAAAAAAAAATACAAACAATATGATTTTCCATTAGTACGGAAACGATGTTTTTTATCGCTACGTATCGGATGCGAGCGAGAAAAAAGATTGCGCATTTGCAAGTGCGAGAGAGAAAAAACATCGCAATGTGCAAGTGGTGTAACCACCGGGAGCGTGCTTCAGTCGCGGCGGAACATCGCCGTGTTCACACGTGACTTACGCGACATATTAATTAGTAAAAATATCTAAATTATGAAGCATATCATGAGTAACTTCTTAGATAAACCCACTTTTAGGACAAATGTTAAGGCATTGTTGCAGAATTTATAAATACCTCGACTTGAAATGTTTAGGGTCTATTTTCATACAAAATAAACCCCATAGGCCATAGTCGTTGATTTCGAGCCGCTTTCGGGCTAATTTCACAATAAAATATTTGATAATTATTTTTACTAATTACTCATCATGCCCCACCTGTTTTTAAAGTTATGAGTCTGCCCTGATTATAATTATAAAACATATAAAGTATAGTTTTTTGTTCACAGTCTCTGTTTTCGACATTTATGTTTTATAACTTATCGCTGAACTTTAAATTAATTTTAAATTATTATTAAGGATTATTATTATACACCATGTTACTTTGTATTTAGTTATTTTATTCTAAAAAAAATATTAAATTAACAGTATTTATTTTTCGCGTGGTTGTGTAACATTATATAATTTTTTCCCCCCATAAAACGTCGTAAATACGGCCGTTCACGTTCAATATATTCCGGATAGCTGTAAATATTTCGCAAACAATTCGCAAAGCTCACCTTTAGCATTCGGCAACGTAATCCGCTAAAAACGTGTGTTGTTTATTTTTTCGTATAATTTAGGTGGATAATCTAAATAACGTTTCCCCTAAAATATTGTCGAGCGTGTGTTTGCCAGAATTAGCATACATTTGCAACACAAATCAGCGATATTCAAATGTGTTCAACAATTCATGTCAATGCCTTACATTCACGTAAATTTTGACACGGTGTTAAATAATAAAATTATTTCAGTTTGCGATTGGAAATGCGAAATTTTCAGTTTTTCCTTATAAAAAAATATTTTATTGGAAAAACATATATTAAATAAATAAATAATTCTGATTTACATAAAATTATAATATTCCGATTTGAATGAACTATAATGTACAGGATCTTTAAAACCCACTTGGTTTATGACAGCCATTTTTCTTTGTACGATTTATTAAAATAAAGTCAGTAAATAATAATAAAATGTCAGTAATATCAGTTTTTTAATAAAAAGATAAATAATCGAAAGTAAAATATATTAAATTTCATTTATTTTTAAATATTATATTTAAATTATATCTTTAGACATATTTTTAGGACATTCTTGAAAATCCAGACTGTTTACAATATTCTGAGATTTAAATATTATTATTAATATATCTCACAATGTACTAAATTATATCTAAGATCATTATACATCTGCTATGATTTGTTTTGATACAAATAATATAAACGTATATTAACTTATTTTTAATTTTTTTTGTGGATTTTTAGCTAAATTATTTAAAACATCTCAAAACTGATCCCAAAACGTATTTAAATCATCATAACTTTTATATTTGTTAATCAATTTCAATAAAACTTTCAAGAACTATGAAATAGATATTGTTAACGCTTATTTATAATTTGTTTTAAATAAATTAGTATATAATAATAATAAAAAAAATATGGAATGTCATATATCGGATTCATTTTAAGACAACTGAACTTAAAAATAGTTTACATAGTTTTATAGGAGCCGAATTAAGTTAATGTTTGTTTTGTGTTAATAGATTATATATTTTTATAATTAAAATCCCACTGAAAATGATGTATAATATCCTAATAAATTTATTAAAAATAGTTGAACTCTACAGTGTTGTCGAAAAAATGCTCATTTATAGCGGATTAATTCCATTTGTACCAATAATAATTTATTAAAAAAAGCATGATTTTTGTCCCGAAAAAATCCCTAGAAAATGCAATATCTAAGAGTAAAAAAATACGAACTTAAAAATTATACATTGACTTTTTTATGTCTGCATGAAAGAAAAAGCGGAATACAAGGTTCTTGATTTATTTGAAAAAACGATATTGATAAAATTACACAACCTAAGATTTATAACCATGAGAGAAATATAAAGATATACCTCTGACTCAGCATACTTATTGTAAAGAAGGAATAAGTATGTACATTTCCTCCCTCTCTAATTATGACCCTATATACTCGCAACTCTATCATAGAATTCCACTATATAAAACTATTCTACTTCTTCTAAAAAAGAAAAGAAGATAACACAAATTATAATTCAAACCACTTTTGCCCGATTTAATTAAAATCATTTACAACTTAGCTTAAAATAATTTTAAAAAAATAACTAAAATTTCTTAACAACCTTTAGCTTGGTTCTCTTCTTACCTCTTTTTTTCTTGTCCTTTAATTTTAATATAATAGACCAAAAAAAGACTTAGAAAAAGTAGGATAGGTGCATTTGTACCTAAAAAAATGACTATTTTCTTTAATAGTTTTAATAATTATTTTTGCATAATAAAATTTAGCAGGTTGACAAATAAGAAAAATACATAACGTGTTAAATGTGTTTCTAAAAAATAACAAATCATCTATAAAAAAAGATAAAGGAAAACAAATAGGACAATCAAGTCACTACAGGAATGTTTTAATTTAGAGACAATAATGTTTTTATTAAAACAAAACAATTTTCCTACTAAAACCCCAAAAAAATCGTTTTTGAATTTTTTTTATTTAAATAATTAATACGTCCATACCATGGAAATTTATATTTAAAAATATTTTTTTTTCAGTTATTACAAATCCTGTACCCCCTAATTTGGAGTTCTGGCTTGACTAATTAAATTTTAAAAATACAATGTAATATAAACATATTACTAAGACGAAACGATCTTATTAATTTATTTATCTATTAATCATCTAATTAATTTATAATTAATTTTGAAATTGGATAGTTTTGGGTTTTCAGATAATCTCGTACGTTTCTTCTCGAAGTTACCTCACAGAGAGGAAACAATATGTGACATACGACTCCCAAACGTCGTATGCTTACAATACACCTTCCGGTATACCACAGGGGTCAAATTTAGGACCTCTATTATTTATCTTATTTATAAATGATATTCATCGGGTCCTTCAATGTAAGTTTTCACTTTTTGCAGACGATTTAAAAATATTTAGATCTATTACCTCAGTGGAAGATGCCCTTTCGTTGCAGCTGGATATCGATTCCTTGCACGATTGGTCAATATCTGATCTTCCACTAAGTATTGGAAAATGTCAAACAATGACATTTTCTAAATCAAAGAAGCCCATCATCTTTATTTACAGACTTGGGAACGTAACTCTTCCTAAGCAATCGTCTGTTAAAGATCTGGGTATTTTGTTTGATTCTAATTTAAATTTATTTACATGTATCGGACGTGTGTATGAGATCATCAAGAATGTTGAGCTTCGTCTTGAGAAATTCTCATCACATACGTAGCACCATAGTCCTTACGAGTGCGATGCATTGGTTCGGAGCTGCTCGAATCGGTTCCATTATATGGGCGCCTTATGACGCCTCGAATTCCCTCAGATTGGAGAAAATACAAAAGAAATTTCTTAGGTATCTCTACATGAGGGAGTTTGGTTTCTACCCAAGTTTATACCCCAGTGCATGGTGCAGGGCTGCCTGGGGTATGTACCCCTCGAAAAAGTCGATTTGCGGCAAAGCACTTCTTCAAGCTGTTGGTTGGCGCAGTACATAATCCCTTGCTGTGCGGTTGCCCTTTTCCAGGCGCCACCTCACCACCATCGAGCTCGTTCGCGTGTGCTTTTTTTTTTTTCCCTTAAATGCGAGGACGGAACTCTCAAGGACTCTCCGGTAGCCAGAGCTATCCTCTACTTAACCACTTGACCGAATATGCGGATTTATTTGAAGTCAAATATCGCCATTTCGTTGATCTTTTGTAGAGATTTTATAATTTCATATAACGGACCAACTAATGACGGTTTTTGTTTTTTTTTTCTTTTTTAACATATAGTCCTTTTTATCTTTATTTACACATTATTTTCTTTATTTGAATATTTTTTACTTTTTTTATTTCGTTGTTATTTTATATCTTAAATTATGTATTTTGTATAAAATAAATAAAATAAATACATCTCTAATTCAAACTAATTATAATACATATTTTTATTGTCATTTATTTTTTTAATTCTGTAACATAAACCCTCAAATTTCAAACCTTTCCCGAATTCCGTTATAAAAAACATTCTCTAACTTTCAGCGCTTTTAAAACGCAATTTTCAATATGCGATTAATTCCAAAATGACTGAATGATTCTAAAAGATGTTTAATTCCTGACTTTTATGAATAGACATATTTAGAGAATAGAATATCGAGACAATAAATTACATTTATTAGACGAGACGCAGTTATTTGGTGCATAAGATCCGAAGCATGCTTAACAAGAACTTCGCTTGCATCTGAGAGATCCTCTGAACCAAATTCCAGGAAAACTTTAATAAACTTTATCCCCCGCGTTCAAGCAGCGTTCTTATTCAAATTACACGATACGATTTTTTTTAGAAATTAACCCTCGGTTTCCCTTCCTTGTCTATTGTTCGCTGTAATTCTGTTTCAGCTACAGAGAACAGTTGACTTCTTTGTATAAATGCAAATTAAAAAGTACAACGAACATAATTTGCATAATTGTTTTTTACGGCAAATGGAGTTGAATGGTATTGCTTTTATATGATTCGTGAAAAAAATAAAAATACATCGCTCCCTCAGCATTATGAATCCTTTTGAATACACGTATTATTTTGTGATATTCGTTTATGAATAAATTCTTTGCAAATATTCTCCCCTTTGATAAAAACATAATATCCTAATGGCATTAATATCTCTGTCTACTATGATTTATTTTTTCATAAAAGTCGTCAAATACATCAAAGAGCACAAATTGTTTAAACGTATTTTTTGCCGATTTTAATAATCTCCGGATTACGGTATTAGTTTACTTTGAAATCATTTCTGAAAGAAAAAAAATTCTATATTCATTAAAATACACAATACACTTTTTATCAATGCAAATAATAGATCAATTATTTATTTTTTATGCACGTTATTTAAAAAAACATGTATATTAATAATGGTTCTTATTAAAATCATTTATTAATTAAATATTTCGCGACTTTTCCAAGCGTTCCATTTCACCGCGTTAACAAATGAAGTTTTAAACCGCTTTTCCAGGATTGTAATGTGATTTTAAAAACTTTTTCCTCGCCAAGGAATCGATTCAACTCCATAAGGTTGTACGTGACCGGCTTCAAAAATCGAAAGTTGGATAAAAAAAGGTTACATTGCACGTATGAGATCGCTCTGTTGGAAATAGAAAAGTTGGAAAACTGCATCGGATGAAAATAAACAAGAACGAAATTGAGTGCAAACGAACAAAGAACATTGAATCTGAAAACGTTTCAGCAACCGATCGTTTGTAAGCATTTTTTTTCGCCATTCCAACCCATATATCAAACGAAATGGCCATGCGAAGAAAAATATATATTACTGCTTTAGCTAGAATAAATATTTCATAAATTGTTTATTTATACCACCGAAAAAGTAATGGACAGTGTAGTAGATTTATTTGATGAATTTTCATGGAATTTTCCGATACACAGTTTAAATTATACATTTTTTTTAATAAAAATTCTAATAATTATATTATTAATACGGGAAATGTTTTTTAAGTAAGTTTAAGTGAATTATTACTGATTTTTCATATCAATTGTGATGAAAAATCCGCGCTGTAGTTAATCCGCGCTACACAAGTATTTAATAACGAAGTATATTTTCCTAGTATTGCGAATAAAAAGATTAAGTGCGAAATATGATTTTCTCGGAATATGAAGAAAATTTTCCAATATTGCAGCGTAATAATAATTTATTCGCATAAATCTGTAAATATAGTTTTATGCTAAGATACTATACTATTTCGTAGTAAAAATATAATACTTTTTTAATAAAAAATTAGATAAACGGTATTAGTATATGTTACAGCTGAACAATCACATATGAAAATGTTTCAGGGATATATTATTTATTTTTCAGAAAAATCCAGCATGATAAATGGCCTGGATTTAAATTTAAAATTCGTCTATTTATTATGACCAAAGCCATCTCGTTAAAAACGCAGCGTTTACATCCATTTGCAGAATGGCCGAGTATAAATATAGATTTAACTTTTCAGAAATATTTCTAGGTGAGATTGATGGCTTTAACCATTAGGATTTGCACTACCAAAGTATCAAAGCCTGAAGATCGATACGTATCTCTTGATTACACGACTTAATTGTGTTAGACGCCGTTCTCCGTGCAAAACTTGAGCTTGGAACTTTAGTTCGCGGTTCAGAGAATTAACTCTCAATGACACAATAATTAAAATAGTTAGTAATAACACGATATCTAGTGGGAAGAGCTAGACACGATCTTCCACGAAATAGATTGATCAGATAAAACAAGTAGTCGATGCTGCGAATCACGATTTTTTTACGAAACACAGGGTATGAAGCAGGTCGCTCTGAAAGTATTAGGTCGTTTTACTAGTAAATTTATTGGGTAATATTATTTTTATATCCGTTTCCTGTTATTTTTTTGTTGTCCGTCGACAGCAAGCGGTCGTGATAATGAAGATATGTTGATTGACAGCCGGCCGAATGTAAATTTGATCCGTGATCTCTTACTAGACGTTTAACTACTGTGTGCCAAAGTCGAGAGTCACGGTGACTAGGCGTTGGAAACCTGTATCGTTTCACTCTACAACTGACAAACTGAATAGAAGACACTTGATATATAGGATTCCAGTCGTTCTTCTTTAATTATTTTACATAAAACATATGAAATATACCTATAAGCAGGGGCGGCTAGTCCATATACACAGCGGAGCTGCAGCACCCCCAAGTAAATTGACTAAACATTGACTAAATTAAATTTATATTGAGTGGTACATCGCGCGATGTAATAGGAGCGCTGTTTGTTCATCAGCACCACTAGCTTCGTGTATAGGTTGGATGCGGGGAGGGGGGGGTGTCGTCTATCCATACTGAGTCACTGTACCATTTTTGTATTATCTTATTCTTATGATTTTTGATTTGATTTAAGCTTCTGGATTTAAATGTACACGAAATACAATATATTTATTATATATTTATAAATATGTGTTTGAAGAAGATGGAGATTGGAGAAAAGTATTTATTTTTTAATTTAGACAACAGAATAGCGGAAGAAGAAAGACGCGCTCGCTCATCTTCAAGTTCAAAATCACTAAGTCTAGATGAATCAGATTAAAGCTTGTATAAATATGGTTGATTATCAATCAACAGTACTTGGCTACAATAAACGCTAATAAAATCAAAAAGCTCGAAAAATTGGTGCTACGTAGGATCTGTACTTAGTGGAAGATGTGTCGAAACGTTATATACCACAATTATTTGGGCACGTACTGTAGTTGGAGTATCGCTTTCTGAAGAGCATCACGAATAGGAAGGGAAAGGCGACTGATGTTGTGGTAAAAAGAAGTCGTGACTCTGTACAATCGCAACTAGATTGGTTCAATAGATGCGAAATAGTTATACTTCACTAAGAATATAAAATAATATAGTTGAGTTGATCAAGTTGAAGATCAAGTTGAGAGAATCAAATAAGGCTAAAATGAAAAAGTTTGCTTTAAGCTGTCATCTAGTTTGGTCACAGAGCCTTGGTTGAAATGAGAATGAAATAAAGGTAACTTTTACTTCTCAGATCAGCTGCTGCTGAGTATCCATAGAATAACAAAAAGCGGACCATACTAAAGTTTTACAAAAGTATTAAAGCATTGAATTCAAGAAGAATGTCAAGTAGAAGACTTTGACTTTAAAAGAACATTATTATTTTTTTTAAAGAAGATGACACATTGCTGACTATACCATGGACCGCTAAATCCAGTAACATTTCTATTCTAGAAGAAATGGGAATCAAAAAGACAACACATTCTCGAAGTTGACGAAGAAATGGACAAAGAAATCGTTGGGAGACGTTCAAGTCTACGATAATTCGAGATCTTCAAGATTGTACAGGCCACAGCAGGTACCAAGTTGATTTGAAATCGACCCTAAGTATGGTCGTTCCCTAAGTCCCACATATATGAGCCTGTTATTTATTAATGGTGTCATATAACCATTAATGGTTAATCTATGTAAATTGCCATGGGGAAGACGAGGGTATATATTCAGAGTCATCATGGCGGCATCCATGTATAGCGCAACAAGATGGCGACTACATCTTACGATGGAGCGCAACGCGGGAACGTCTTAACGTTACAACCCCTCTCTCAGCTAGGAGCAGAAAGATAGAGGGGATGGCCGTCCGCGAGACGTCTTGGAAGTAGCCCTGATGATAATTATGGTGGAGCCATATTTAAATTAAATTATTTACACGTGGTAGAATAACCGGCCTAAAGTGATGATGTTAGAGTAGGTGTCGAAGCTGATCCGAACAGACAGTACTGTAACTAGCATAGGTACCCAATAAGTCTCCTACATCAGTTCACAGGTATTTAAAAGAGTTGAGAACTAAAAGAACTAGCGGAATATGGGTACCTAATAAATTGTCTGAAGTAAACCTTGTACGGCGCATTTCAGTAAGCCAATCATTAATGATTAGAGAAAAGAATATAGTGATTTTTGAGTCATTAGAGATATGAAGTAGTTTTTTAGGTCAACATAAAATACCTTAATTGGTTGAGCGCCGATCAACCTCCAAAATTCACCTGGATTACACCCCAAGAAGTTAATGATATGCATTTGTTGGGATATAAAGGGGGTGATTCATTGTGAAATGTTGAATTATGGGCAGACAATTATGACATACATCTAATGTACTTAGGTAAATCGCTAGAAAGAGGCCCTAACTTTAAAAAGCCCAGCCTTTGTAAATCAAGGAATGGTAATTTTGCACCAAGAATTTTTTTTTAACTTCTATCTCATCCACTATATTATCCAAGCATTTTTAGATCCCTCAAAAAGTCTTTTTAAAATTATATACGGTTTTCTGCAAGTTTCTGGTTTTTATTTTTTCAGTTTCCATCGGGTTTGCTGACGTAAAAACGTAAAGATTATACTTGAAATGATTAAACAATATAAATAAAGCATTTTTTTTTTAAATATCAATTTTTTCAACATCAACACATATGTTTATCTACACGATTTCATGGACATATACATTACGAATAAAAAACCCATACAAATTACGGTCGTACAACCCGTGGAAAATAAGTTAAAGCAGAAATAAACTTTCGCGAAACGTAATCGCTTGATTAAGCGTACATCAACTCTTAATCAATCATCCGCGTAGTGACAGGCGTGGCATAGATGGCGTCCCAGTAGATTTAATGGCACGACAGATAATGAAATACTACGCCACGATCGTTGCGGTGCCCCGGGGACATGTCCTCAGACAGGTGCAGACGGATTAAGGCCACAAAAAGAAAATCAGGAGAGTAAACACGGCTCCCGATATTTGTATCTGATACAATATGTTTCAATGGAGATACGAGGTGCGCCTGAAATGGATCTACGTATTGGAGATTGAAAAATAAATTGAAATCATAAACAAGATGGCTTCGCCGAGTCAACTTTATGGTAGTGGCGAATACTGAAATGCTGTAATAATTAAATTAAGAATTCGGTGCGACATGTACGGTATTTAGACGGCTTTGTAAATGGGGCTTTGTATTTTTAGATATTGTTTCAGAGAAACTTGAATATAATAAGTTTGTTTTGATTATTCAGATCTTTGCAATTCAAACTTTCCTATTCCATACATTGGGTAGTCGGTATTATGAGTGGAATAGTTCTAATACGGGTCAACCGATCACGGTACCCTATATTAATGTTTTCCATGAATCGTCCGAAATCATATGGGTCACGCATAATCTTGAACACAATGGACTGGACGTGTGACCCAAATATCTGATATATGCTCGAATCTGGTTCATTGTTCAATTCGACGTGAATCAATTCAAATCATCGACACTGAGGATAGAGACGAGGCTGTCTATTACGTAAATATTATAGTAAGTCTCGTGGGAATTAATTTCATTGTCTGAAGTAGTATAAGCACAGAACAATTATGAAAAAGTAGACCTAACCTACTTTATGCAAATTATTTAAGTTAGTAATAATATTATATATAAATATAAGTCTTCCCAGAATTGTGTGGCATAATTATTTCTGACTGTGTTGGAAGATTCGAAGAATTTCGCTAGAAATACAATCTAAACCATAAAATAACCTTTTTGTAAAATATAGAACGAGTCTCATCTGTTTGATGCCTTCGATCGATCTATTCTTTGAATATCTTGTCGATTCCTCTACAATTAAATTTAACTCAAATGATATCGCTATGAATTGTAGAGCTTGGGAAATAATAACCACATATATTGAAAACCAGGATTAAACGAATCTTAAACCACTAAGTTCAAATAATTCAGATATGTTACTTGTTTAGGGTTCGTTAGAATAAAAACAATTTTTTCTACATCGGGTAAAATTTTTCTCCACGATCAAACAAATGTTACTGAGTTTGTAGCAAAGTTTGAGTTATTCGATGTATCGATGACAAAACATGGATTAGAAGGAGAATTTTCTAATAAAAACATCGCTTTCTGTGAGACTACATTTCAAAAAACCTTTCAATTCTAGAACCCATTTAGTAATGAATTAATTTTCTAATGTTCTTCTATCATCCATATCTGACTGTAATTATAAACAAGAATATTCCTCGTTACTGTTTATTAAAATCAGTGACAGAACTTTAACTGAAGCCCCTTTACAATAAAAAAATATGCGCTCCCTCATCTTCCGGCGACTTTGTGCAGCGCACAGATAAAAGCCTCTTACCAGTCAGACACAATAAAAAAATGAAAAGGCCTCAGGAGAAGGTGCTACAGAGCTATTGAAGGCTGGGAATATTTTTTTATTAAAAGAATTTTAAGAGCAGAAGTCTAATTAACCTCTTAAAAAATTACAGACTGATCTCGTTGCATTTTTACACACAAATTTATATAAAACCTTTTTCAAAGTAATAATAAACAGAATCTCAAAAAAACTAGATCAACTCCATTCACTAGAACATAGTGGCTTCAATACGGATGGACCATATTCATACCCTTCTGACAAATTATACTAAAAAAACAGATTAGTAAAATAAGCCTCAAGTCCAGCGGATGAGGACTACGAAAAAGTCTTCATCATCGAAACCTGGGCTGTGTGGGAATCTTTCCAACGATACTGTCTACAGATACATCGAAACACTGAAGTGCTTATATAAATCTGCAACAATGACCAGTTAATTAATTACACGAGAGCATAAAACCGATACAGCTGAAAAGGGGTATAAGACAAGGAGATGTAATCTCCGCAAAACTATTTATATATGCGCTGGGAAATATGCTCAAACTTCTTCTTTGGAAAGGACAGGCCATTAATATAAATGGAGAGTATATAACACATCTCAGATATGCAGATGAGGTAGTCATTATGGCAGAGTCTCCGAAAGATTTAGAAAAAATATTGAGAGACCTCTATAACGCCTAAAAATAGATATGGACTAACCAAAAATTATAATAAATAATACAGTAGTCCATAAACCGATTTCAGTCGGAATCAGCCGACTGATGTGGTAGTAGGCTGGCCATATGGCCCGCAGGGAAGACGGACGATGAAGCCTGAAAATCATGGACTGGAGACTGTGGACAAGTCCACGAAAAGTGGATCGCCAAAATTATTAATGATTAACGAATTAGCTGATTGCGTAGAAAGTTCTTTATAGAAATACTTCCACAAACTCTCATAAACCCTAACTACTAATACAGGAGTAACTTATTGAATTATCCACAAACGAGGAGCTTAAATCAATGTTTGAACAAGGGTTAGTTCCAAAAACAAATACCAATTTTCTATCCTGCATTATGGAACATTATACAGAAGCTACATCTTAAAAAATGAAACCGACTGAAAATAATGCCGAACATAAATAATCCTGGTTTTTTAGTTTTTTCAATCATCAAATGTTTTATTTAGTGGGATTTAGATGCGTTTCTGCAACATATGATTGTGGTTTCCCCTTTTAAGACTCAATAATATTTTTTTAGAATACGTATTGAATTTATTCTCGGATAATCCGTACACGGCCATATGGCCAGATTGTGCGGCGCACACAGGCGCAAGAAAATTAGGTGCGCCGAGAGGCGCCAATAGGGTAAAAAATCGAAAAATAATAAATATTATTACATTACACTCTCTTAAATTTGAAATCAATCGATTAAAATGTTCTAATTCTTTTTCATAAAATGATTTTTCTATTTTGAAAGGGTGGGCATAGGAGTCCTAATTAAAGGTGTAAGTTGAGCTCCTCAACAATAATAATAAACGTGAAAAAAAAATCAAACGTTCATTTTTATTTAACAGAACGGAAATACTTCGTCACCACGATGTATTTCCGTTCGATGATGAACGCCCTCATAAATCAAGAAAGACCAGAGAAAAAATTCAGGAGCTAAACTTATAACCCTTCATATTCCCCGGACCTTATTCCTTCCGATTACTTTCAACTTTGGTCGAAAGCCACTTGAAAAA
>JAGXCT010033600.1:0-24559 GCA_022495035.1 Philopotamus ludificatus | reverse complement strand
CTTTGGCCTCGATTGCCATTCGAGAGTTTGGTAAGGCCCATGCTCTCAGCGAGTGAGAACCGTGTGGCTGGCAAATGATGATGATGATGATAATATAAATAAATTTTCATGCTTAAAAATTGAATCTGCCTAATACCATATTTTTTGCATTCAAATTTGAGACTTTTTATATCATTATTTTTTATTATTTACTTTTTTAATTATATCCTTTTATAATTCCGCACATAATTTTCAACCCAGGTATAATAATGCAGGAATAACATAACATGCTGATTCATTACCTGGACTTGAATACAAATATTTTCCCAAAATATAAATAACTTTAGACAATAAATGTATTTTTAACACACAGGTATGTCTATAACACGGTTTCGCTCTAACTTGTGTAGTTTATCAAAAAAATCTAGAATCATTTTTCTTGAATGCTGAAAATCCATCATACATTATTATCATAATTTTAATATATTTCCAGTTATTTATTGAAAAATAAAAATTGATTCGATATATGATTAGTTTATATATTATAAGAATCCGTAGGGCTTTGAATGATTTTTTTTTATTTAAATCCCTCATTTGACTTTATAATCCTTATAACAAGTGTATATGTTTCTAAGAATTTTTTTTTCTAAGAAATTTTTAAGATACAATACAATATTTCAGAAAATATTTAACATGTAATTCTGCAATTCTATCTATTATGAGACAAATATTTATTTATCAATAATTTAATTTATTTAGATTAAATAAATTCAAGACATTTTTTAATTATTTTTCGTCCTATTGCTATATTCGTTGTTGTTGTGTTGGTGGACCTATTTTTTTATATCTTGACATTGCCGCATTGCATGTTTACTTTATTTTTAAATAACGAAAGGGTTTCACACGTTTTGGTGTGCTCAACGATTTTTTAATTGAGAAAAAATAAACTGTTTTGATAAACATAGCAGAGGTATGCTGTTCATATGGCCAAATTGTGCGGCGCACACAGGCGCCGATTAAGAAAGAGTCCCCAATAGAGACAAATTGAAAATATAAATTAATAATTTATAAAAATTGACATTAAATATAAATAATATATACAATTATTAGTGATTTCCCTCAGTTCATATTTTTCAGCGGCTCTAATTGAAATTCTGCACACAGGCGATGGACATTGTCGGCGCCCTATTGCAAAAAACAATACCGTTAAAATGACAGCCCCCATATTCGTCAATAACGTGATCCCTGCTACCACTATGTCCTATTCTTATAGATTAAAAAAATATGAAAGGACGTTTTACTATCATGAAATTAAAGCAGAATCGCAGAAGGAGCTAACCGCCATTTCGAAAATTGAATTATATAAGTCCTTTTTTACATCAAATACACTCTTTTGTAAATCAAATACAAACAAATGTTTTGCAAATCAAATTGACCGTTTTCAATAGCCTTTTCAATAGAAAATGGGCCAATTTGATTTGCAAATGGGTGTATTTGATTTGCAAAAGTGTGCATTTGTCGTAAAAAACCTGTATCATAATAAAACGTTCTAATAATATTATTATGTTTTTTATTCATGAATTATATCAAAATATTTATTTAAAAATTATTGTATTAAATTTTACTCAAATGTTAATGTGCTATTATAACATAAATACTATTAATCATTCGTAGTTAAAATCTTTTTATGCCTATTTGTAGGGGCGCGCCGTCCATATGATCAGATTGTGCGCCGCACACAGGTGTCGGATAATTAGGAGAGCCAATCGGGAAAAAATTCAAAATATAAAAACATTTATTAAAATGAATTACATTTCTTAATATCGATATTAAATAATATAATTTATTTGTGTTTTATTCGTCCTTAATTTAAGCTCTGCACACAGGTGTCTGTTACCATTTTTATTAATTTATGCCGTCATCCTTTTGATTATAGAATGAAAAAATACGTAATAATATTGTAAATTTGGATTTAAACGAATTCGACTTGAATTTACACGGTAACCATGCTTGATTTCTAGACACATTTTAATCGTAATTTATCAACATTTCTCGAATAAAATTTGGCACTTATGTCGCATAAAAAAATGGCCAGAAACGTTTAATGGCCCCGCCACTAAAGTCTCAATAAACACCCAATAAACGATAATTTTTCGGCGGGCCCGGGATGGCCATTGTAGTCAATGGCCCCGCAAGTGCTGTGTCTATAATAAATCGCCAAAGTGGTGACATGGATTATGGCCGGTTTAAATTACAGGATGAATTCCAAAATGAAAATACCAGTTTTTTTTAAATGAGATGTATAAAAAATTGGACCCGCGGTGCCATTGGGCCCGTTATTAATACGTCGACAAAAGTGCCGACGATCGTCGAATGGTCGATTTCTGTTCGCCGGAGACAGGGACACACCGAATATGAAATGTGTGGAACTGGCTCTGGGTAATTCACCTGGTGGCAGCGGTCGCCAACCGTTGCGGATTTAATTTTTACGAATTTTTCGTGTCGTTTGTTGATTGTTGTTTATGGGAGTCGAATGGGATACGATTTGGATTCGGCCGTTTTAGGCCAAACCGCCTACAATCACTTGCGTCGATTTATTTGCTTTATTAATCTGTCGCTCAACAAAAGCCGGTGGTGGGTGTTTCGGCTTAACGAAGCGGAATTATTTATTAAACAAATAAAAAAACTCAAAGTAAAAGATGGTACCAAACAATTTAAAAACGATTGGCTACCCCATAAAAGAGAATGATTTTAAAAACAACATTTTTTACATATTGTTTGATAGACAATTTCTTACTATTCTATAAAATAATCATTGTCCTTTATTGGCTGCAATTGCGAAAAAAATAATATAAACAACAATATTCGATTTTGTTGCCACGGGCGCGATGTTTTTTCTCGCTCGCATCCCATACGATACGCTAAGCGCGAGTAAAACGTACTAGTGACACGTGCCACAAGAGCTCAGTCTACGGTGATACATCACTGAATGCGCATGTCATTTACGCTTCATATTATTTAGTTAAAAAATCCAAAAATAAACTATTTTTATTCATAGAATAATCCATTCTTAATTAAAATGTTAAGATATTGATGAAGAATCCATG
The DNA here is from genome assembly GCA_022495035.1 of Philopotamus ludificatus. Lineage (NCBI taxonomy): Eukaryota > Metazoa > Arthropoda > Insecta > Trichoptera > Philopotamidae > Philopotamus > Philopotamus ludificatus. Next base: position 21,473 of record JAGXCT010033600.1, on the reverse strand, counting down.
AATATCTTGTCTTGTCTCTTAGCAATATTTTTAATTTTTTTTTAAAAAAAAGGGATCGATGTATTGGTAGAGCAGGGTCACACCAGGTCGCCGACCCGGCATTTTTTTAAACTCGGGACCCCGACCTCATATTTTCCAGTATTAAATTTTACAATCATTACATAATTTGCGAAGCAGATCATGTTTCGGACACTTAATGATTGAATTTAAAAAAATAGAAATAATAATAAATCGATACAAAAAAATCCATTAATAGCAAATAGACATGATTTTTTATACTAGTTTTTTTTGTAAGTTAAAAATTATCGATCCAGAAACGATTTTTTTCGATGATAAATCAGAAGATATTTCTAAAAAGAAAGTAATAAAATAAATAAACATACGTTAAATTACAAATTATCTTAGAGAGCAGAAAATATATTTATTTATTTATTTGACTATGATAAATGAATGGAATTACAGAAAGATTCCAAAACGCCATTCACTCATATAAAGATTCGATAAAGATACTAAAGATCCATGGGGAATGAGTCTTTCACACTAATATTCTCCTCAGTGTTAAACCACGACACTGAGAAGATTAATTTTGAACACTATTTCAGTTAGATTGAAACTTATCTCGTTTTTTTTTTATAATTAGTTATTCAACGATGGATAGATAACATTAAATAAAATACAATAATACATAAATATTGTAATAAAATATGTAGAAGTACTGTGTCTCTTCCTCTTACATACCCATAGCCAGTTTTATAAAAAAATCCTTGAATTCATAGTTTTCCTCAGACACCTTTCCGACTACTAACTATTTTAGCTCAGTCGCGGTTAACTTAGATTATCTAAATAATATTCATGTTACCTATAAGCCATAACAATGGTATATACCATCATTAGAGATACGTGATTATCGCATTTTGCGATAAATGCGACATAGAAGCGAACGATAAATGCGATATAATTGCGAAATTTTCCATATATCGATTTTCTTGAAGATGACTAGAAGAATCCTCCCAGACTCTATGGTCGGAGATCAGCGCTTGTCTATTGTCACACTTGAGGGATCTTTGTGCCTTACATTTGTTGTGGGATGAAATTCTGGGAAAAAATTTATATCGGATTTATAGGTGGCATTTTGCCTATGGAAACCCAGAAGCTACTTCTTGAAACAGACGAACACCAAACTAGAATTAATAGATATTCTTAAGTCGGTTTCCCATAAAAGTTTATTAAAACTTGAGTCACATTTAAATATAAATGAAACAAATGTGTTTTATGAAACGTTAAATCATCTGTTCAACCTGCATGTAGCTGGAAGTAGATGTAATTTCCAAATTTATGAAACGATATCGGTAATAAGAAACTTACCTTTGTTTACAACATTAACAACCTAAACAAATTACCTAAGAGAATTTATCATGTAATATTAAAAGTGGGGTAAAGTGGGGTAGAAGATTCAAGAGTTTAAATGAAATTCGGAAAAAATGGCATTTGTAATATAATTAAATCAATGAGGGTTAATAATTCATGTCCAAGATTTGGTAAAAAGATTTCTAACTTTTTGTTGAAGTACAATTAAAACACAAGATTGGAATAATTAAAAAAAATGCTGTAACACTTCGCCTTATAATTAGAATTCGGAATCTTCACATTTAAAATCTCCAGATAAAAAAATATAATGGATCTAAAATTATTGAGAATAGCTATTATGTTCTAAACACAATAGAATAAAATGATGTCAGAAATCGTTAAAATTAGCACCAACAATGAATAAAATATTATGGTTTATTTTATTGAATGTATTTTTAAAATAGTATTTATTTTTGGTTGATGATCCCTGATCGTCATTCGATGTGGAACGAAAGGGATATTGCACCGCGCTTATAAAATTCTTAATAATAATATTATTATCATACACATGTTAACCGATTAGGATCGGAGGATATGAAAAGGGGAGGGAGGATGAGAGGGGGGGAGGAGGAACATGAAAAATGTTAATGAAAAATATTTACATATGCTTTGACATGTGTTAATTTGATGGATACACCTCGACACCTAATGAAAAAAAATTCTCCATCGATCGAATTAGTATTAATTGAACTCTGTGCATGTAAATTGACACGTTAATAAATCGGATAACACTTGGTAACTCAATTGCCATCGTCACCCCATCCATGCCCGGCTCCCTTGAAATCAATTTCTTCCAGTCGACATGCGATCGATCGCAATGGGCCCCTCAGCCGACGCGAGTGTGACCCCGGTCCCACGTCTCACGAAATTTGGCATGACCAAATATTGGAGGACTCTTCAATTGGCGACAGTACAAGAATGCCATCGAGCAAATCTGTGAGAATAAATCTTCAATTATCGCAAAAGGCAAATGATGCAAACGAGTCAATTGTGACACGATCAAATTAGCAATTTCTAGTTGCGATGTGTGTGTGTGTACACGATATACGTAATTTAATATTAAATTACATTAATCCAATGCGAAAATAATGGATATACTCCGTTCATTGAGCTCGGATAATTTTGAAAATGGAATAAGTCCATATTTTTTTTATAAAATATATTAAAACTATTTAAATTTATATCTTTGCAATTAAATATATAAGCCTAAATCTTTTTTACATGGTTTTCTACATTCTATATATGTATAATTAAAGTGCTAAATGAGCACTGAGCATTCAAAAAATATAGAAGCTCGGGTATTATTAAAAAATTAGGAATAATATCCAAAAAAAAAAAAAAGATTAAAAATTTCATGCCTATTTTATAAAAAAAAAAAATGAGAGAAACTGCGATCAAAAAACTCAGATCAGAGGCAGATAAAATAAAGTATTCTAATCCTCATAAGAACAATAGACCACTACTACATGGTTTTCAAATAACGCGATCCAATAAAAAATACAAATACTCTATGTTTACACGAATTATTTGTTCAAGATTTCCTGAAACAATATATGTATATTCATTTTTAATTAGACGTGTATAGTCATCCCTTTTATAGCGCTCCCTGCTATAGAGCGTCGTATCCCTTTTAAATCGACGTTATCTACAAAACGCTAAATATTACATTGATGTACCCATTCTTCTATAGCGCGGTCCCTATCTCGGCGCTATAGGAGCGTTGACTATATTAAGTATTATTTTTTTTCTTAATTAAAATACATATGTATGAATAATATTTTGTGTATTTTATTGAATTTTTATCACCTTTTCTGCACGGGTTTGGTGGAACGTATTTACCGTGTAAAAAAGAAATTCAGTGTACATATATACAAAGGAGCATCGATTAGTTTTTAATATTTCTATAATACATTCTTCTAATAAAAATAGCAAATATATTAAAATAATTTGACTTATTTCATTTTCATAATATTTGATATTATTATTATAAATATCAATAACCAGAAAGAAGTTCATTATTTTCTAGAATATTATAAATGTTTTTTATTATTTAATATTAAAGACAGACCTCATAAAATTAATGTTTTTCTTTGTTTACAATTGAATATATGCCGCGAATAAGGTGGTAACTTACAAAAGTTTTTAGTAAATAGTATAGTATCGATATTTTTTATCCTTTCCACTCTGGATATTTTTCTTCAAAACCAATCAGCTACACCGGGTAATTTTTTTTTTAATACTTTGTTGAAAAAAAGTATATTATGATTTAATATTATTTTTAATTAAAAATAAAAAATGGATTATTATATTTGGAACATTCATAATTTTTATGTTATAAATTGAGAGAGTTGAAATAATTTCTTTATGATATCTTTGCAATTTAATATACATGGGCGCGCAGTCCGATTGTGCGGTGCACACAAGCGCCGTAAAATTGAGAGCCCCAAAGGGAAAAAATAAGCATATAAAACAATAATTCAATAAAATGAAATAAACTTCTTTTAATCCACATTAAATCATATATATTATATATAAAACATTGCCTGTAGTTTGTCTTTTAAAGCACACCAGACGTACAGAGGCAATAATTGAAGTTTTGCACGCAGTTCCCGGAACTAGGCACGCAATTGGCAATACATCCGTTTTATCTAAAGCTTATCGCCTTCTTTTAAACAGTCTTTGTTTACTCACTACTACCTGAAATGACAAACATTTCATTAACCCTGATTTTGGGTAAGGTAGGTAATAAATAATAATAAAAATAAACGCAATACCTGTATTTAATTGGTTACTTACATAAAAGTGCCGCCCCTCAGTTACGAAACAAAAGCTACATCAGCCAAAATGACATATGAAATCAAAAGATTTACCTCACTTCATACCAAACTATATTCAAAACAACAACAACAAATTTGAAAAACACCATGAAATTTTGGAAAAATGTTAGTTCAATTGTTTCCATATGTTTTAGTAAATCTATTATTTGTTTTTCATAATAACCGGCTGGTTTTAATTAAAAGTAACCATTAAGTAAATTTCGTACACGTTATAAATTGTTTTTTTCCTGGAGAAATGGTAATTCAATTAAGCAATATCTGGCAAATAAAGAGGGTGTAGTCAACGACTGTGTGCAGAACTGATTGAAAAAACGAACTACGATCATTCACTTATATAGTATTTAATGTCGATTTTAAGAAATGTAATTTATTTTATTAAATTATTATTTTATATTTGAAAGTGTTGCCCACTTCGCACACAGGCCCTCGCGGCGCCTGTGTGCGCCGCACAATCTAGTAAAATGTGATCTTGGATTTGATTCAATGAAGAAATTCAGGATATAATTGACGAAATTTCAAGGTCTTCCTAATTTAGGGGTGATTTGTAAATCTCTATTACCCGATTTAAATTTACGTTACCAAAATTGACATCTGTTAACTGTGAGAGCTTGACCATAAATCTCATTAATGGGTTTAGTAGCCTTGGTAGCATTGAAACCCTGATCGCAAAAGAGCAGCATGCAATGTCTGACGTGGCATTGTCATATGTATGCCTGCATATTTACTTCTATCCATAAAATATATTTATTGTAAAAATATTTTTTTTTTGAAATACAAAGGTTTTCGCGTAAGTCTATTAAAACACAAAATTTAACATTTTTGTCAAAAAATGATAGGAGAAAGGATAGGTGAATGTAAAACATATCTATAAATGGACGAATTGCACATATCTGAAATATTTATGGACGAACTACTTCAAGTATCCGTCCAGTGTTAATTGTCTTTTAGTTCTTTTCTTTTCTTCATAAATTAAAGGGTACCATGCAATATCATTATTCACTGCTTTTGTAACTTTCGCAGATCGTAAAAGATCAGGACATTGAGCTTCGAGACCAGCTAATCCACCCCCAACTAACGAAATCCTCTTGATTTAAATATAGTTCTTTTGGCATTTCAACAAAATCTTGAATAACTACGACAATTTCTTCAATTGGTGTACTACTCTCCTCAACCAATCGGGAGATGAGCTTATTTCATACGCTACTAATGGTAGATAATACAACTTCACTCCAGGCATCACAATTATTTTTAACAGCTTTATAAATGCTATACTCTTTCTAAAATTGGGTTAAAGATTTTCCGTTCTGTCCATCAACAATTCTAACTCCCTGTCTAAATGTATTTAGTAGGTTTTTACCTTTTAAAAATCGCATAAGTAGAAGTCGACGAATGTATATAATTTTATGGAATCCGAAATCGTGTAAATCGCGGACTAGCTGTATTATTATAGTTATGTTTTTTTTTAATCGCTATTCGAACGGAGTTTACGCGGAATGCGCCTCTGGACCGGCCCACATCCCGACCACGCACAATTAGCGCTCATGAATGGGAGAAGACGCGAGTGTTGTCCCTTGAGTCTCCGGGTCACAATGTTTGTCAACTGTGTGACCCTTTGGCCACTCGGCTAATCACGATTTATTAATATTATTACCGTCATCTCATCACTTGAGTGCATGCCACGCACTGTCTCTCGCGCATGCGCACCATTAGCTGCGCAGACGGATCCTCAAACGATCCACGCGCATCATACGAACGGCATCGAAAAAAAAATGACAAAACCGACACGAAAATTGGGAAACTTAGTTGAATTAATTCACGCGTGGGTATCCCTTATGAAACATTCAATTTTGTGGAAATAAAAAGTAACACGACACATGGACAAAACACGTTACTTTACCCCAAAAAATTGTGGCGATGTGTCATCGTGATGATGATCAATTAAACGATTCATAAAGCTAACGTGTCGTATTCAATATTGACCAAAATAAAAATTAGATCAGTTTTACTGGAATATTAAGAAAAATATTTGAGCATTTTTAATACGTCCAAAATTAATGCACGATATTATTTATTCGGAAAATTTACATTTTTATTTATGGTGCGCGATAAATATTACGGAAATTACTATAATGTTACGTGTACTTAGTTTACTAAATCTGTAGTGCGTAGGAAGTTGTACCGCCTGGAGAGTCAATTTAACTTAAATGTCTTAGATCAAATGTCATGGGGACAGTTCACTTCAGTGTCAGTGTCTAGTGATCCTACATGACTCTTCCACTGGGAAATAGCTTCACTCGACTTCACCATCAATTAACACAAAAAAATGCGCATACAAAAATAATTAACAGTCAGGTACATTTGGTTATGAAGAGAGTTAGTCAGAATTATTTACGATTTTAGAGAAAGATATAAAAAATAATATTTTATGATTGGCATAATAATTTATCGAGAAGAATCGACTGATAATAAAAGATGATTTAATACATTTTGCAATTATTATAAAAATCAATGGAGTATGATAAGGTCTCTTATAGAAGAATTATGATGCGAAGAAATATATTTAACGTTTTCCACTCCGTGGGCCAAACGTATTGGCCCAAAAGATTTTATAGCTATTGTTTTTATAAAAAAATGTCTTTTATTGGATCGGATATTAGATTAAACCCTTTCTTATTAATTTTAACAATGAAAATCTTTTATATATTCGTAAAATAAAATTAATAATAGTAGAACGGAGATTCGACCAAAAATATCCAGAGTGGAAATGATTAAAGATGAATTTTGGAACTTAAGATATATGAGGTTATTTTTTGAAATAATATATCGGTATATATTTTACGAATTATTATAAAATGATTAGGCCATAAAACTACTAAATTTAATATATTTTATTAAATATTATATAACTTATTTATTTATTTTTCATATAGACAATGCGTGATTGGCATTACAGAATAACCCAGGTCGCCAATCACGCATAAAAACATAAAAATAACATGAAAAAAAACATATATAACAATAAAAAAATGAAAAGAATTATAAAATCTCATATAAAACATCTACAAAACGGTTATATTTGACATCGAATATATCCACATATTCGGCAGAGTGGTTCAGCAGACACTTTACACGACAACGCCCGTATAACGCAAAAATGAACCGTAAAAAGTATTAGAAGATTTTTAGAACGTCTAATAATTTTTATAAGATGGTTTAATTTCACGTGCGCTAAATATAATAAAACAATAATATGAGAAATATTTCAAATTTAAAATCACTTCAAGTACGCATCGATGATTTATGGTCAAATTCTAAATAAAACAAAACATCTCACAATACAACAATGCCAATATATAATCCCATACACAGATTACACAGGTAAAATCTGATTATAATATCCTTGAAAGCATATTAGGTATGCAATAAAATTCCGAGTAAACAGGTACCGTTTATTGTTTTTTGTTGTTGTAATATTTGAAACAATTGCAATATGTATAAGCAAAATAATTTATGTATAGAGAACAGAAAACGTTTTTAATGCCGTTTCAACTATTTTGACTGGTCCCCATTTTGAAAATATCATAAATAAAGGATTAAACGTATAATAGCCCCAAACATCTCTGAGAAGGATACTGTAAAATATTTTTACCTACTAATCCAGACCACCGTGAGATAAACGAATGCCGCTTTTCGAAAAAAAAAATAGCAGCTAATCCTTATCGCTCGAGTGCATAACATATAATGTCACATATCGAAATTAAATCTATGCGTCATTTTTATATCGACATGAATTTATTCGCGTTTTTCGACTGTTTATTAAATAAAGGTGTGTATATTTATTTGTGCTTCGAGAGTGGAGGGGGGTGTCGAATAGAGGCGGAGTCGCGTTGTTCGGATGGTGGGGAGCGGGCGGAGCTACGCGGTTATATATAACCCCCACCACGGGCTCCGGTCGTCAGTTGTTACTGGACTGGTTTCGAGTGAGCTTAGCTACTGCGCGCGCGTGCAATCGCCAAACATCGCGATTCGTCGATTTGTGTTCTCTTGTGTGTCTGACGGACAAAGTGGATTTGACAAACATTCTTCTGCAAGTTCGAGTCGCTCGGACAACATCAATATCGATACGATGGTGAATATCGAAACGACGACACTCAACATTTACCCGATAATGGCTAGAGCACCATTGAAATCTAGCTTCAGCATCAGCTCGATTTTGCTGAAGGGGCCCGAGTCGCCGGAGCGCTCGCCCCCACCCTCTCCCTGCAACGAGCCCTCGGACAAGGACTACACGGACTCGGATTCAGAGCTGGACGTGACAGGCACCCCGCCGCCGCTCGACTGTTCAAAAAGTGCGCCTTCGACGGGCGAATGCGACGCCGAAGAGCCGAAGAAGACTGGCAACGAAAAGCCGGCCTACAGCTACAACGCACTGATAATGATGGCCATCAGACAGAGCCCCGAAAAACGATTGACCCTCAACGGAATCTACGAGTATATAATGCGCAACTTTCCGTATTATAGAGAGAACAAACAAGGATGGCAAAACTCCATCAGGCACAATCTGAGCCTGAACAAGTGCTTCGTTAAAGTGCCGCGACATTACGACGATCCCGGAAAAGGAAACTACTGGATGCTGGATTCTTCGGCCGAAGACGTGTTCATCGGCGGCACCACGGGAAAGCTGCGTCGGAGATCTTCAGCCGCGGGACGAGCTCGGCTCGCCGCTTTCAAGAGGAGTGCTCTGCTTGCCGCCGGAGCGCATGCGCTGTATCCTCCGGGACCATACGCTCCTCTCGCCGCTCTGTATCACTCCCCGGCGCTGATCGCTTCCGTGTATCAAAGGTACGGCTCTCCATACGTGCCGAGCCTCTCCATGCCCAAGCCCGGAGTGCTATCCGGCCCTGGATTCCATCTGGATCGCCTGTATCCGGGACCCTCCGGACTACCTCTGCATCCGAGCTTCGCGCGCGGATTCCCCGGACTTCCGCCGCAAGGAGCCTCGTCTCTGAACTCGCCCTACGCGTCTCAATTCTACCAGAGGCTTCAATCCCTCGGCAGCATGGCGCCGAACTCACCACCCTCCCTCGCAAGGAGTCCTCCGGCGCCCGGCAGCCCCGACAGGACGTCGCCGATCTACAAACCGGTCACAGTTATATCGAGAGAGTCGTGATGATGACAATAAAAATTATATATGTTAAACGTGCTGACTTTACCAAAGTGAGATGTTGCAATTGTTTGTATCGACTGATTTTGTATGTACCTTTTATATTCAACGGTATTTTTTTTGTTTTTTTAAATTATTATGATCTCTTAATATCGTTTATTTAATTGTTTTTTTTATTATTCATTTAAATATAATTTCGTTACGCTGCGTCAAATTTAAAAACAAAAAAGAATTGCAACACTTGTATAAATAATTAAGAATAATTTCGCTAATGTGTGTTAATAAAATTGTGCTTATTAGTCGTAACGATGAGCATTCCAATGTGTAAATTATTGTAAATAGTATTAAATAAATGATGAAAAAAACTGCATTTTGTACCAAAATTACGTTATATATTAAACAAAAATATAATTAAATAATATTTAAACAAATATATATATATAAATACGATGTGCGAATTACCGCATCGCTGGCAAAAATATGTAATTCGAATTATTAAAATAACAAAAAATAAGTAAAAAAAAATAAAAACATTATAGAGATTTATAAATATTATGATTATTTATTGTTTTATTATTTATGATGTGTAAATATATATGTTACTTCAAAATATATCTTGTTTTTTTAAAAATTACATCTATCTTTTATTCCATTGAATTCCATCGTCGTCATAGGTGGTGGAATATGCGCACGACACTCTTGGGATTTGATACATATCGTGAGAATGTGTCAATGCAGAATTATCCTCGGCTCTCAACATGCCACCGTCGACAATCATCGATCATCATTCTGCATGTTTTTGCGACACAATACAGCGTTCTCTGAAATGCGGATTTATTCAAAATAAAATTGAGAAGCGCTGCTAGATTAGATCTAGAAAATTAGTTAGTGTTGAAACTAGGAGATGATCACGCTGCGGGCGGTAATTGATCATCCTGGACACGACTGGACATAGATCAGCAAGTAGCGTGCGCTCTTAGTTTATTGGTCACTCAAGGGGGACTGAGAGTGCCATTATGATGAGATATCATCATCCTAATTTACGCACGGCGTTCCGAAAATATAATCCAGCATAAACATAATGGATACTGGATGCAAAACGGCGATGACGAATAACAAAATAAATATTGGCGATCTACCACGATTTTTGAATTATTACAAATGATTTAATGTCACATTTGAAAGTGCACATATAAATATAAAACATGTGTGCAAACATTTAGTTATGGATGAATTGATGTGCTTGCTTCAATTATTTCATATTTATTAACAAATTTACAGAGAGCGTGTTTGATATGTCTCATTTTCAGATGCTTTTAAATGCCGTCATAATTATTAATAAATTTAATAACAGCGCATTGCATTATTTATTTCAATTATTCGTTTCTAAGAATACTTTTTTTCGGGCCGTTTGTGGAGTTATGAGGGTTCTGACACAAATCCTTAATAACCAATATTTTTGCCGTCAATGGTATCTGTTATTCTGTTTCAAACAATAAATAGTGGTTAGAAATGGTCATTTAAGCATTTCGCACTATTGTCTTTTAAGAATGGCGCCTTCATTCATAGTATTCTTTTTATGATAACTATGAAGGCGAAATACATAATTTCGATATTCAATTTTTAATTGTTCTAATCTATTTTATTTAATAATAAAAATATCATTTATACTTAAATAAAAAATAAAATAATACCAGATTATATTCCTAATCATCATACATTATGCGTAGAAATTTATAAAAATAATAATAAATTGATATTCATATCTATTATATCCTATAATAATTCAACACATAATAAAGTAATTGTTTATAATAATTTAAATATAAATACTTATTTTTTATTACTTACCGATTCCCAAGGCTCAAAATATACAACATAGGCATACATTTTTATGTTATTTGTTGTACTACAATATTGCAATTCAAGATAAAACCAACATTATTGAAAGCAATGTAATAAAATACTAATTTTATCCATTTGATTTATGCTAGAATTATAATAAATAGATAAGTTACATTAGATATAATCGAATAAAAACATATGTAAAAATATTTTAAAAGTAAATATGTAAATTTACATGATTTTCGAATACACTTTATATTAAAATTATATTTATTCACGTCATAATTAATAATAATTAACGCATCCGCTTATGCAGGACTCGCATAATAAAGCTTTCTAATACTATTTTTTAGACTCGTGTATAAATATGATAGAAATCGTGTTCAGAGAATCTATGTATTTTTAATTTTGTAAGAATCACCTAGAGTTTTATATTAAATTAACAATAGGTATCTAATTAAATATTTACGGAACTAATTAAAGTTATAAATTTATGAAACCGTGTGATTTTCGGCAATACAGTATTTTCAATGATTATTTTACGATATTTGGCTTTTAATTGAAAAACTAAAAGAATTAAATTTAGAATAAAGATAAAAATGTTCTATTACTCTTTTTTTTACACGATCCACTAAAATGAACAAATACATTTTTGTTGTTAATTTATTTGTAAATCACGATTCGTAGAAACAAAATATTTATATTTGTGAAACATAAAAAAACACAGTAGCGGATTACAGATTTATTAATAATAAGAAATTAAACAACATAGGACAGTAATAGCGAATAAAAAGCTTTATTAGATTATAGACTTATTTACACGAATTTTGTTGTAACATATACACCGTGTAAAAAAAGTGTTGAGTGTAAATGACATTTTACAAAAAATATTTAGAATATTTATACACATTAATATTTTATTACAATACGAAGCATATTATCATGCATATTTATTTGAATTAAATTGAACATATTCTTTTAAAAATCCAGACCATTTTTTAAATCTTTTATCCCTATTTTATACGTTTATTACAAAGCATCTCCAAAATAAATGCGTTGTCTCTTAGTAATATTATTGTTATTATTTTAATAATTTATGGATCGAATGTATAGAAAAAATGTCAAATGAGCAAGTAAAATTGACAGACGGCTAATATTAAATTTATTTTTTTACCTTATGTACGAAAAGGAAAGATTTTTATATAATACTATAATAATTATTTTTTTACACGGTAGATATGTTCCACCAAAACAGTGGAAAAAAATGATAGAATTTATTGAAGATTGATTTTTTTAATTATGACAACATTGTGGTATAGAAAATCGTGTAAAAAAGTTAATAATAAAAACACAAAATGTTATTCATACTGATGACACGTCTAAAGTTTTTGTATGTTATTACTGTCCTGGGTTGTTGAATTTCTTATTATTAGAAAATTTGTTATCCATTTCTGTGTTTTTTTTGTTTTAGAAGATGTTTATGCATTTATTGATATCCAGCCATATAAATTTGCAGATTCCGTTGGATTTTTAAAGCTATATTTTGGTGAGAAAATGCTGTTCCATACTCTTCGCAAATTGCAAGCCCTCGCGAATTAAAACCGTTGATATTTGATTGATGTCACCATTTTGTTTACTTTTTTAACCATTGATCATTTGCTATTGTGACATAAATTTTGCTGCACTGGGATGTAACAACGCGCGAATCATATTGGATCAAATAAATCGTGTAAAAATATAGTAATTGTACTTTTTTGTCGACCGACTCATTTTGATTCTTAAAATCAGTGTAAAAAAATACAACATTTTTTGAACCATGTTATTTCAAAAACCGTGCAAAAAAAGAATCGGGTGTTTTCTGTTTTTTTTTTTGTGTAGAAAATATATGCAGATGATGGCTCATCACTTATCCATCGACCACAAATTGAATCGTCTCACACAATGGACTCAACAAACGGCTCAAAAGTCAAACACATACGAAATCACAACCGCGTCTCAATACAAAGGCGTCGAAAGCTCCGCGGGCCATTGAGGCTCACAATTCCCTCGCATTGACCCGTCGACGGCGCGGTCCTTTTTCCGGCCACGTTTGATGTTCATCAATATTGTCCGGACGTTTGTTACAATTAATAAACGCCACGACACCGCTGAGTTATGAGCGCGACTCTCGCGGCCCCGTTGACAACGCCGAAGACACAAAATGGACGCGCACACCATTAGTTTGGCCGGGACAAATGTTGTTCGAGGGTCCGGGCCAATATTTTACCAACAGAAACCATTGAAACGTTCGGCCCGGGCCCCGTGAATAAACACGTTTGTAACAAATTGGACTCACGAGATCGTTTCCTTTTCGGTGCCGTTCAATGGGAACAAGCGCTCGAATGCTTTATGAAATTATTTCAATGAAAGCCAAAACAATGCGTTTGAATAATGGCTGCCACGGAGCACGATGAATCATGTCCGTGCAGGGCCGCATGCTCCGGCTGTCGCCTTTCAGGCTCGCATGGCACTCGTCCGCGGTGTTAAACTAGACATTAAGCTGTTGGATGCAAGAATATGGAGCGAGCGGTCGTCGAATCCGCCGCTGACGCCTCCTTCTCGGGCCCGAGAGTTCAACGCCGATTTTTTATAGCATGCACCAGAAGACGTCGAATCTCGCTCGCAGCATTGCCAAAATCTGTATTTAAATATTTAGCGAGTCAGCGCCATCTAATAACACTCCTGCATACTATAGAATAACTTTAAACACCAAGTTTAAAAACACAAGTAAATGGTATTCTTTTTTTACACGGTAGATATGTTCCACCAAATCTGTGCAAAAAGTGAGTGTTATTAAAAAAAAATAACACTGCGATATATGAAATCGTGTAAAAAAGTAAAAATGAAAACACAAAAAATAAATTATAAAAAATGATTTTCAAAAGAAATACACTCCTTTACGGATTTAAAATAACACGGTGCACGATTCCCGGAAAAAATATTTATAAATATGGATTTTCAATGTCGCGCTTTGTTATGTCCCTGGCGTAAAAGAACGTAATTTTAAGTCGCAATAGACTTAAACAATAGACTAATAATAGTGAAAGAAACCAACTGATATGTGCTTTAATTGATGAGGGCTTAAAATTTGCTTAGATGATAAACACCATTTTCTTACCTATGATCCTGACCTAGAACAATCATCAATATTTCAATGGGAGGTGCAGATTTATATTGTTGGAAATCAAACTATGTATAAACAACTTGATAACAGATTTTCAAATAATAAGAAATTCAACAACACAGTTCAGTAAGAGTATGGAACAAAAAAATACAGAAGTGAATAACTAATTTTCTAATAATAAGAAATTCAACAACACAAGACAGTAATGACTATCATCAAGAATGTTGGGCCTCGTCTTGAGAAATTCTCGTCACATACGTAGCACCTTATTCATACGTGTGCTATACGATACATTGGTTCGCAGCTTGCTTGAATCAGGTTCCATTATATGGGCATCTTATGACGCCTCGAATTCCCCTCAGAAAAGAGAAGATACAGAAGAAATTTCTTAGGTATCTCTACATGAGGGAGTTTGGATTCTACCCAAGTTTATACCCGAGGACATGGGTACAGGGCTGCTTGGGGTATGTAACCCTCGAGAAAAGAAAGTCGATTTACCTGGCAAAGCACTTCATCAAGCTGTTGGTTGGCGCAGTACATAACCCCCTTGTACTGTGCGAGTTGTCCTTATGGGCTACCATCGAGCTCGTTCGCGTGTGCTTTTTCTTCCACCAAATGCTCTCCGGTAACCAGAGCTATTACTCTACTCAACCGCTTGGCCGAATATGTGGATATATTCGATGTCAAATAAAGCCGTTTTGTTGATATTTTATATGAGATTTTATAATTCTTTTCTTCTCTTTGTTGTTATATATTCTATTTTGTTTTTTTATGTTATTATCATGTTTTATGCATTATTATTACTTTCATGTTATTATTATTATTTATCATGTTGTTATTATGTTTCATGCGTGATTGGCACCTGGGTTATTCTGTAATGCCAATCACGCATTGTCTTTATAAATAAATAAATAATAGTAAATAGACTCAAAATAGTTTTTCGTTTGTTAATTTTTGGTTTACCATATTACGTATATTTTATTATAAATACATATACAAGTGGCCTAATTTAGAATAAATGCTTTCAAATGTAAGAAAAATATTTTTCTTCGTCAATAGGAGGGTTGATTTTTGGAACCAACCAGGATTATATTGGGAGAGTTTGATATTGATTCATTAACATTTGTTAATTTTGGAAGAATTAAGAAATAGAGCTAAGTAAAAAAAATAAAAATTTTTTTTCTTGTATTTGACAAAAAATGGCAAGTTTAAAAAACGCGAAAGTTACAAGAGCAGATTATTTACAGCTTTTGCATATATAGATATTTTATGCTACACTTTAATTTATGAACAAAACAAAAGGTCTAAAAGACAATTAGCACTGGACCGATACTTGAAGTAGTCCATAAAAATATGTTTGTAGATGTAGATTCTGTTATATGCAATATGTCCATAAATAATATTTTCGTGAGTGTAAATATCATATCTATTTTACTTTCACCTATCCTTTAAAACTTAAACATATTTTTTGTCAAAAATGCTAAATTTTATGCTTTCCTCGACTTATGTGAAAATCTTTGGAACCAATTAATAGCGGAAGTCGAGGAATTACTGTATTTAGACTCAATTTTATGACTTTATTTATTTTATTAGCACGGTTCCCTCGTTTCGATTACTGAGAAACATTAAGCGGGATTTTAATCAGAAGTGTGCTGTGCATATTCGCGAAAATCAAGTATGATTTATACGCTCGTATCAGGGACCTCTACCTCGCACACAACGAGTCTTAAAATATTCAGCACGGTCCTCGCCGTGTTTATGTTCCGGACAGCCAATAAAGACACGCATTAAGTTATTAAAGTGTATTGGTCAAAGAACGCTTTCCGCTGACATACTTCTGAATCATCATCATCGTCGTCGCCGTCGTCGTAGTCGCGATACGTCAAATCATAGCGATGACGGTGCTCCTTCCTATCCCGCGTATTGATTGTGCAAGAACGGATGGATGACAAAATTTTGTATGCCCTCTTTATCATGAGGTGCTTCGGACAAAACAATTGTTGTAAGTAATGTTAATCGCTTCAATTGGAGCTGCTCCCGGGGCTTTGTTGGGTTTAATTGCGTGAAAGGAGGCATTCCTGGTGGCAGATGTTGAGGATGCAAGAGGAAGACGTTGTTCAATTAGACGAGCCAGTGGGAGCAAAGGTCTGTGGGCAGCAGGCGGGGTCAGGCGCCGCTGGCCGTACTTCAATACGCCACATCGTTTCCAATCATCCTGTATACTAAATATTTCTCAACAATTTTGACATCCGTATCCCGAATTTTTGTCATATAACTTTTGGCAATTTTATTCAATCGCATCTTCTACAGCTTTGAAGAAGCAACCCAGGCGTTATTTGTTTTTATTTATTATTGACATTTATTATATCTTTTTAATTATAATTCATCTGTAAATTACATAAATAAGTATCAGTCTGTATATTATAGTGCCGATAGGGTCTATTTGGGACCCCAAGTTTTTGATTTTTCTATAATAATATAAAAAAATATAAAAAAAAATATAAAGGAAAATATATAAAAAAGCAAAATACTCTTCTGTAGCAACGGGCGCGATATTTTTCTCTCTCGCATCCTGTACGATGTGCCAAGTGTGAGTGAAACACACAAGTGACACGTGCCACGGGAATTTGGCGGTCGGGCTACCGGCGGCGTATCCTCCGTCTGCGGCGGGACATCGCCGAGCGTGTGTATCATTTACACGTCATACTGATTAGTTAAAAAAATCCAAGTCAAGATCAATATCTTGACTAGAAACGCTTGCAGTCCATTTTCCATAGTAAATGGACCACGCGGTCGGTTTCGAGCTGCCGTAACGGATCGATTAACGAGTCCTGTTGAATGCCAAAAATACCCATACATATAAAATAATCAATAAAACAATACAGTCAACCCTCCTATAGCGCTGAGATAATAATCACGCTATAGAAATCCACAATATAGAAGAATAAGCACCCATAAAAAATTGGCATTAGGTTTTATTTAATTGTATATTGTAAATTAAAGGAAATGAATATATCAAACATTTTCACATTCACAAAATTTAAATGACCTTGTTCTATTTTGCGCGCGCTATATTTTGTTGTCAATCAAAGAGCATTGACCTATATTTCATATAGAAGGGTTAACTATAATTCTGATATATATATAAATATCAAGTGATGATGATTGAAAAATTATACACTCATACCATTCATTGTGCTATTTACCTTTTTTACGCGATTATTTAAACAAAAATACAGAGTTTGGAATTAAATCATTATGACCTGAATGAATGAAAAAGAAATGTCTTTCATATACCAACAATTATTCTTAAATCAGGATAAAAAATATTCGCGCAAAAGTGATTTTTAATTTTTGTTATTAACATTATTTACTAAATGCTAATATACTTCATGTAATATTGAAGTGTATACACTCAATCTTTTCGATCTGATCATCATATACGCTCAATCTGCGTGATTTTCCTTTTTTACGCGAGTATTTACACAAAAATAGAGATCTCGGAATTAAATCACTATGATCTGAAAGGATTAAAGAGAAATATCAACAATTATTCTTAAATCAAGATATAAAAATTTAATGGTTTTTACCGTTTTTTGTGTGGTTTTTGGTGATTTTTTTACTGGAAATAATCTACATAAATTCTGGGTCTTTTCTTGAGCTTTTTTTTAATTTATCAAATATTAAATGATCTTTGTTAGTTTTAAAAAAAGTTTAATCAGATTATTTTTAGTGTCTTTTTTATTAGAAAAATATGACGTAGATAACGGATCTATAAAATTAATTTTAAGATTGACCAGGCGACATCTGTCAAGGAAGCTCCAATAAAAATGTCAGCTGTCGCTCTTCTCCTGCACCTAGATCCCCTCCTCGTCCCCCACTTCATGTAATCCAGGGCTACGCCCCCGCGCCCTCACCATTCAATCTTCACATCCGGATATACCGAGTCTTGTGGGCAAACAAATTATTTTATTTGTCACACTTCGGACTTACGTATGTAGATGCAACGTGACAAATCCAATACATTACCATGCAACTGATCGCTTATTAGAAAAAAAAAACATAAAAAATACTACTGTTTACAAATCGGCATCGAAATCAAGCGGCTTAGATCTTTTATATATTTTTTATACGTTCGATATAAAATTTTGATAAATAATATTCGCAAAATCCCATGCGGCACAAAAAGTTAAGTAAATTAAGATATTGGATATCCTTTCAGTGTGCCGAAAACCTTTTCAACCCTATTGCACAAATAGGTCCATTCACCGGAGCCCCCGTAACCTAATCACATCAACTCGAGCCCTGGGAAGTATGAAAAATGTTTTCACATAGTACAAATTATTAATGCTCAAGAAATAAATTTAATGCCGCGACAGCCGAAAAAAAATGGTGGCCTTTGTGTGAACTCACGTCGGTGCAACGTCACCCACATAAAGAAGTTTTTTGAGTCACAAATCCTTTCATACCCTTCCTACAACTTTTTTAACACGCCAGTGTATATTCGAGTGGCGGGCATTTATAAATTGGTGTTAACGTGTTGGACGAAAAAAAAAATGCCAATAAAAATTGTGTGCACTCTCAAAAAATAAAGACGAATTCAAGTGCAATTTAACCACTTTTTTTTAATAAAAAATACACCATATATTTTGCCAATTTTATTATAAAATGAATCCAATAGCTATTCATAGTGTTATGAATAGGAATAGTTCTTGGATGTCATCCCGCGGGACTGTCACACAATAACTTGACGAGTTATCCCCGATATTTTTCAATAAATAAAATTTACATATATATATATATCTTTAATAATATTAAATAAATATATTTAAGAAAATTAAATATAGGAGTATAATAGATGATGTTCTTATTATTTATAATAATATTTAAAACCCAAGCTGGCCTAGTATTAAAAGAGAGATAGTTTGATTTATCACTTAAAATCGGGGGCGGCTCGTCCTTATAAAATACGTAATTACATAGATATGAACAGGGCGGCTCGTACTTAAGGGCAACCGAGGCACTGCCCCACACACATTTTTCCTAATAAAAAATAATAATTAGCTGAAATATGCGAACAGAACCGTATTCGTATGTGTTTGGACATTCATGTATCCGTCCCGGTCACGTGGTCGCTAGCTTTGACGCGATTAAGTTGTGGAGGCAAAGAGATGAGTTCCGTATTACCGTATACAGAAAGTCGCTTTTTATTTGCTGCGCAAGTCTGTTCAGGGCAGGATTTTATATGCCCTAGAGACGTGGTCGCTAGCCTCAGTGTAGATGTTGGTCTGACACGAGTGTTGCTGTTTGTCAGTTAGTGGAGGTAGAGAAAAGTTCCATATTTCCGTATACGGAAAGTCGCTTTTCGTTTGCTGCGTAAAGCTCTGTTTGGGCAAACCTGTATATGCCCCGCTTCGTAGACACCGTCAACGTTTTTCGACTATATTTAAAATATTTTTTTTCTGGAATTTTAATATATACATCAATTGATTGATGAGAATCTTTTAAACATTCCATAATTCGATCGATTGCTGATTCAAAATGTTTCACACACTTTGGGGACAAGAGTTTAAATAAATATTAATAAAAACGATTTCCATTTGATTTTATGAAAAATACATATTTTTATATTAGGAATTTTGTTTATTAAATTTTTATATATTGATAAAAAATTATAAAACAAGTGAAAAATACAATATTTTTAATTAATTTCGCAATAACAAATTTGGTTTGATGACTGAAACAGTTTGACCTCACTGTACTAAAAATATATACTGTTCATTTTTTTAAGAAAAGGTGGGGGGGGGGGAAGGCACTTCAACCTCACAACCTCATAATGCCTCACCTGTTTTCATAAGCCATGAGCCGACTCTGCTTAAAATATAAATAGTTTAATTATAAATATTTAATTTACAATTAGTTATTATTAAATACATGTTTATTATTTAAAATAACATCTCCCAGCTCTGCAGCAATTAGTAATTGTAATTAGATTAGATTAGATTTTTTTAAATAATCAGTTTAATCGCATAATTATGTACAAAAAAAATATAATAATTGAGAGATACATCATATGCAGATGAAAATATCACGACATCAAATCGGTCCGCCTTATGTGAAACGAAGTTTTTATTTCATTGTTGGAAAACTTTTTCTACTGACTTTGATAAATACGACTTTTCATTCATTCTGACATCGGACCCATTGTCTGTTAAAATTTTGGTAAATGCCCTCACATCCGCCACACACAACCGTAATATTAATATTTTTCATAACAAAACGCGAGTAAAAAAAATAAATATATATATAATAATAATCCAAATCCGCACATCTCGCATATCAATCAACACGCATTATCATTATAATTCCGTTGTGTTGAGGATCGCTGAATGGAGAGACGCAGCGCGCAACACAGTTCCTTCACACATTCAACAATTTCGATAAAAGAAGCTTTCTAATAATGAATATAATTCATTAGATCGTATCGTTATTTTTTGACACCCAACCTCAGCAAATAATATAAATGGATATTGCAACACTATTAAATGGACTTACTTGCACAAAAGCCATGGTTGCCATATGATGTCAAGCGCACAATGCAATTATGGCATGGCGAGCCGGCATGTGCGCTGTTCAATCGTGTTTTCCGCCATTGAGTAACGACAATTAAATGATATACACCTCTGCCTCGATTTACACGGTTTCACTGCAAGACAGATCTTATTGATGAAGAATAAATTAGTAATGCGTTACAACCATCGCTACAATGTGCCAATACAACACCGTGCTATAATACTAATTATTGCATATATTTATATTAAGTATGTATGTATGTTAACATATACAGCAAGTTCTCGAATTACGCGATTCATTGGTTCCAAAGGTTTTCGCGTAAGTCTAGGAAATCACAACATTCAGAATTTTGGCAAAAAATATGTTTTAGTTTCAATGGATAGGTGAAAGTGAAATAGATTTATATATTTACAATCAAGAAAATATTATTTATTGCATATATTTATATTAAGTATGTATGTATGTTAACATATACAGCAAGTTC
>JAGXCT010033599.1:0-56380 GCA_022495035.1 Philopotamus ludificatus | reverse complement strand
TAAGCTGGCAAGCTTTTTAAAAATTGAAATAGCATAAATCCAGAACAGCTGAAAATGGATGTTTAATTCATATATTGCTATTTATCATCACTATTACCAACTTGATCATTTTGATTAGTTATTCTTTTAGTATTAGACGGTGAGAAATTTTATTTTAAGAAATATGAATTAAAAGTACCATAGGATCTTAAGACGAGATACACACAAAAACGACAAATATGCAAAATGTCATATTCTAACTCAAAAAATATTGAATTATTTTTTTATTTATACATATTAATATTATCTAGATATAAATAAAAAGAAAAAAATCTTGATGGATTTTAATTTAAATAAATTTTGCATAGAGAAATATATTTTTTTAAAAGCTTTGATCGTTTTATCGTCTTAACTCATTGCCTATGGGAGGACGTGATACTTGATAGTTGTAGCAATACAGCAAAAAAATACTTTTGAGACCTGAAGAGAGAAAAAAGTGCATATAAAACCATTTATTCGAAATATTTTATGGCCCTTTTACAAGAGTTTGTTTAGAAATTGCCGCCTTTTGTCAGTAATTGTTTTTAAAAAAATATTTATTTATTGCACTGTTATAATTTATCGTTTTTGCGTATGCGTTTTGATCTGCTGCATTATAAAACGTTTTTTCTTTTTTTTTTAATATTGTCTTATTGGTAGAATACTTAGTTTTATTTTTGATGCATACATTCTTACTGATGTCATATCGAAATTGTCCACTTTTATTTATGACGTTCCCCAACATTCGGAGCAATAAAAACAGCTGTTGTGGATAATAAAAAGTATGGCCTATCCCAGTGACCCAACGGCCTTGAAATTTCAAATACACAAACATCTATATAAATATTCAGAAGACCATGTTCAACCCATATTTATTTTGATTCGGCCCTTTTTAAAAAGTTTGGTGACCCCATCTATAAGATATAAATATATGTTTTTTGCATTAACTATCCAGTAAATATTGAAGTTCATTTAGTTAAATTTTCGGCTCAATATCTTTATTAATAAAAGAGTTATGATTTTTTTTTGTAAAAAACGATGATTATTTCAAGTCGTCAACTATAATGATTTACCCTGACTTTATAGATTATTTTTGTCATTATTTTATTAATTTATAAATCACACAACAAAAATGTCAAATATCAAATATTTTTTATTACCCCTTTGCGAGACAGAATATTTTTATTCATTTGATTTATTTAAATCCTGTCAAACAATAAAAAATAAAAGCGTGCTACATATTTAAAAAGAGAATAGTGTGTATTCGATACTTGAGCATGCTTCCGGAAAATATTTGCATAAGAAATACATCACACATCTTATAATAAAATACTAAGAAAATGATATATTTAGAAAAATGACGCAAAATAATAAACAATGTGGAATACATTTTTTTTCATAGTCACAAATAAATACTAAAAAAAAAGTTAATCGATATTTTAATATGAAATATTTCTTATATGATTTTCAACTGTCCAAATACAATTTTTCATGTGGAAATTTCAATCTCAAACTTTTCTAATTACTCTTAAATACATACAAAAGAAAACTCTTCTTATTTGTAATATCGCAAATAATACAAATAAAATCGATTTCATTAAAATAAGTAGAAAATTAGTTAAATAAATAAATACCTGACATATTTTTTTAAAAATATTATACAGGTATAGACGACATCTAACAGATTCATCGATAATCGTTACCGAGCTTCGAAAAAATATTTTATATGAATAAATTTATTATTTAAAATTAAATTATTAAGCATATTTTTGTTATTCAAACAGTTTTGTATGAGAAAATGAGAATTTTATAAGCCCGGAACTGATTTAATCAAATCCCTCTCTCGCCTTCATCCATATTTTAGGTTAATTATATCTCACAGAAATGTAACACTTGTTGCGTTGTTCTACATTTAAAGGTTCTTGATTAATTAATCATTTACGTGGTTTTAAATATATTAATAATATAATAATAAAAAAATATTAACTATCACAAATTATATAATAATAACAATCGATATATATATTATATATTAAATGAGTATTTAAGATTTTTTTTTTAAAAAAGAGCATTTTCGTGCCATTATCATGAGTTTCGCCTCCCCGATTTTACCGCCCTCGGGCAATTTCCAAACCCACTTACAACGAAGTGAAGGCCCTGATTCTAATGCATATTTTATACCAATTGATGGTATGATACTTCAACGTGATTCTATGAAAAATTAATACGGCAAAAGGAAAAAGAACAAGAGCAACGAAACAAACTGCAAACGTATATTTCCCGCACATATAATTACTTAGAAAAATGGAGAAAAAAATTAGGGGTCGGCTCTAAATTCACCCTTCACACTATTACGCCTGTCAGACCTTATACCCTTCACGTGTAAACACTGAGAGATGGGTGCTGTGTGTTCTAGGTTGAGAAACTCTTAAATAAAATTAAAGCGGCCATAACGTGGATTAGAGACGCAGAGTTGTATAGAATGCTTTCTAAAACAATGCGAAAAAAAGGATTAAACATTGTATTTTCAAATGAGAGTGGATAGCTGAAAACGTTCCGTTCGCTGAAATGTATTTTTAAATTAAAATAAGTTAAATTACCCACGTGGGTGTGCCCAGCAGCCGAGTCGTATTAGATAAGGTCTCGGAACTGTTCTATCCGTTCCATGATGTTTCCAATTGTTTTTAATGGCGCATTCTGCAACAGCGTTGCAAATTTTAACAACGCAAACGTAATTAAATATTTTTTATTAATTCGGTATGATATTTAACGACCGTCTACTGTTTACTAAGAATGGCTGCTTTAAAGCAAAAGTTTATTACCACGCTATAAGACGACGTGAGTGTTCGGGGGTTAGTCCTCTATGGACAGCTATTGAGATTTGATATAATAAATGATTTTACGGCAGACGTGTCTGTCACATAAACTTTGTGGATTTTACATGGGGTTTCTGTTGTAAATTTTGGGTGAAATTTCAAATTTATACACACAGAAAATTATATCACATTTAAGCACTGACGTGAAAATTAATTATTAGAAATTCTAATATTTATCAGAGAATATTATCAGAACGCTGCGTATTAAATTTACTATAAAATTATATATATTTTATGTATAATATCAGGGATTTATTATATATAATAATATTTTAAAAAAGAAAAAATAATAAAAATGTTGCAAACAAAATAAATTCTCAGTAATCCTCCACTAAATTATGTACACATCCCCGATTTGAGACTCAGCTTTATTACGCCTCATTAAAAGCTTAACATACCGACAAATGGTAGATATCCCCTAGTTTACCCAAAATGCAAATATCCCACAATAAAATCATTTGCATTTTCAATTATTTTTTTTATTTTACAAAATAGAAATTAATCGATTTTAAAAATCTTTTGATATAAACTTGACTATTTTCAATGATTTAAGCCGTGTCGATGAAGGAAATTGGATAACCCAAGATTTTGATTTATCTCTAATTAAATACAGGGCTGTGGAGTCGGAGTCGGAGTCGAAAAACGAGCGACTCCGACTCCTTTTTCGTAAAAATTTAAAATACATTTTTTTTTATAATAATTATTATAATGAATGTGAATTGTGCACGAATATTAAACTTGCAAGCGTGAATTGCAGGCAGAATGTGAATTTAATAGAATCAATGCTATTTTTAAGAATAAACGCAAATAATTAAAGTTTGATCTTGTTTTATTTTTATGACTATAACATGAAAGAATTGGTTATATGCAGAGGTAGAAAAACAACCTGATAGAATTGAACTTTTTTTAGTCGAATTCTGAGTTGTGAATTCGGAGTCATGGAGTCGGAGTCGTGGAATCGGAGTCGGAGTCGTGTTATTGATAAACATCGGAGTCGGAGTCGGAGTCGTGTTTTTTTTAACGACTCCACAGCCCTGAATAAATAAATATTATAAATAATCGTCGACCTTTATTTTCTCTCGCATCCGATCTGATGTGACAAGTGCGAGTGACACGTGCTACAAGAGATCAGTCTACGGCGAGACAATGCCGACAGCGTTCATCTTTACACGTTATATTGATAAGTTAAAAAATCCAGAATATCGATCAAATTATAAAGCATTTTGATGAAAATTTCATCATTATCATGACTTGAAATGCTTGGGGTCTCTGAGATCCCCCTTCGGACGATGCGGTTTATTTCGTGTCGCTGTGATGGTAAAAAAAATAACCTAGTTAAACTACGAACAAATTGGCAAATTATTCAAAAAGAGTTAATCAATTTATATATAATTTGCTCTTCTACTTTCTTTCATCAAAATAAAACATCTCTAATGAAGGAAAAAAATCGCCAATTAAAAATTCAAATAATTATAATTTGAATAATGGAGCTTTTCTCATATTTTTAAATATTAACTTTATTTTTATTTACACGGAGTCGGATATAAAATATAGCTGGCGTCATTAAATTTCACGATTTAGTGCATCACAGTACATTTCTTAATTGTTTTATTACACTGTCTAAATTGATTAAAAAATAAATGGTATTTAATGAAATTAGGCATAAATTATTTATAAATGTGACTACGGTATAAGTTATTATTAAAAATATAATAAATAAAAATTGGGGTATGAATAATTGTGCCAAGAAAACCTTTATCATTTATTGTTGCATTTAAAAATTAAAAATGAAGGCCCTGAAGAATGGATATGTGTAGAAAAATATCCAGAATTTAATTTAATTCAATTTTTCTACGACCCCCAAACATTTTTGCGACCCTCACTTTAATAATCACTGGATTATTGTATTGTATTTAATTATTAATAATAACCATGTATAAGAAGTGAGTAAGACGAACGACTAAGACTTCAATCTCAATATTATCGCATCATTAGACACGCGACTGACATTAAAAATAATTCTTTTTCAGTAAATCAGCCACGACGAAAGTAACAATCGGAAAACTACATGATTAATAAATCCGGCTCAAGTGGCCCCGTCGATTTTCAATGTTTCGAGCCGGAGTTTTATCCGGAAACTAACTGTCGGACGGGTCCAAAAACTCCCAAGTTTATTTCTCCGGGTACGGAGCTCGCCGACTAAAACCTTTTCCCCTGGCGCAAGTCACTAAGTCACTCTTATCCGGGCACGTTTCACCTGCCCAACCTTTTTACGATTCATGATTACGGGGATTTTGAAAGATTTTGTTTTTGCTGCCGGCGGTTTCGCAATTAAAATTAATGACCGCTGCAGAAAATTTCGCGCAAACAAATTGCCGAAACTTTTCCTAATGTAGCCGCGCGCACGCTCCGCATTTCAACAAACACGCGTTGATTGTATTGTATCGACGGTGTGTGTGCGCAATAATAAAATCCGGTTAGGAAACCGAGCGCGAAAATTTACCCATCACAATCGGAGCAATGCGAGTTTATCCGATTAAAATTATAGAAATATATTATTGAAATAATAATAAAAAAAAAATTGAAAAATATATTCGGCATAAAGCGTTTCATAAGCGCTGAAAACTTCTTTCAATTATTACCGAAACGCGATATAAATGAGGTAAAAACACATAATAACGATAACGCTTGGCCCGAATGCGCAATAACAATTACTTGAAAAACAATTGGCACAAACGACTGGGGGGGAGCAGGTTTATTTTGGCAACCTGTGGATTTTGGAATTAATTCTGAATGCCAGTATGAGCACTGGTCCGGGTTTTGCCAAGCTCACTTAGTTAATAGTATTAATTAGGCTGTATTCGAGTTAATTGCGGGGCTTTGGAGCAAACGAGCAACAACTGGAACGAGGTGCGGGCCTACAACTTTACACTACTTCACAATTAACTAATTAATCACACTATGAAAGAAAAGCGAGTTTTTACTGCCGCGATCATGACGCCGTATTATCAAAAATATATATTTGAATTTTCCTGAAGCATTATTATTCGCAGCATGATTTTTTGACATACGTATTAGGAATAAATTTGAGGGCGACTATGTAAATTTGGCTGCCTTCGCCGATATACAAATTGGACACGTCGATATATATTGAGGTATGTCAGTGAAGATCTCTTTTCGCATCCCTGATGGCCCTGGCCGCTCCCTGACCCAGTGACCTAGCCAGCCATCTAGCTAACAGCCAACGTATCCGGAGCCGGTATTCGCAAAATGTAATTCCGATGGGATGCGATAGATTATTTATATTTTTAAGCAAATTAACTTGATTAAAAATATTCAATATAATACTAAAAGCCAATTTAATAAATAAAAT
The DNA here is from genome assembly GCA_022495035.1 of Philopotamus ludificatus. NCBI lineage: Eukaryota > Metazoa > Arthropoda > Insecta > Trichoptera > Philopotamidae > Philopotamus > Philopotamus ludificatus. The sequence continues at coordinate 50,113 of JAGXCT010033599.1, read as the reverse complement.
ATTATAAAATACAACTGCTTTCATATATATGAATATTTAAATAATGCATAGAATGCCCCAAAATATTTTTTGGCGGAATAGTGGCGAGCGCAGGCCGATTTTAAAAAAAACAAGATTAAAGTACTACATATTAATTACTTATTTATTCTATCATTGTTCCATGAACAGCTTTCCATATGTATGTTTTACATTAATTACTAAATTAATATAAATCGAAAGATTAAGCATTTATTTACATATACAAAAGCATCATAAAAATGCCATACAGTGGTAAATAAAATATATTCAAAATAACAAGCACATTAGTGCCATCGTTGACATTGCATTTTACTTACTAACTTTTCAAAGTTAGGAGTGTAAGTAGTCAAACCCATTCGTAAACAATCATCAAGGTTGTTATTGGTAAGTCGAGATCTCGTTTTTGGTTTATTTATGTTCATGGTGGAAAATAAAGATTCGCACAAATATGTGAAAACAAAACAGGATTTAATTTTGTAAGCTTCTTTTTTCAAAAGAGGGTACTTATTGTGGTCAGCAAGATTCCAAATATTTTTATTCAGCCCGCACGATTTTAATATGATGTAATTTTAAACATTTTCAATTTCTGACTTTCTTCTTGAAGAAGTTTCGCTAAGGAATTAGCAATTTCAAAAACGTCTGAGTATTAAAAGGATTTACAAAAAATGTAGCAACTGGTTCGATGATAGAAAATTGCTAAAATCTACTTTCAAATTTATCCAAAAGCTTCTCAAGGTGAAGAATAAATAGTTTTAGGTCAAAAATATCATTTTCATTCTTGGAAAATGTTCTAGAGAATTTTTCGACAAATTATTCATCCAAAACTGTATTTTAGCTTGGAAAGCTTTTATATAAATCATTTCTGCTATATTTTTATTTTTCCCCCGAAGTTCATGATTTAAATTGGTAAATTTTTCATTAGTTCATTAGCTTGTAGGGTCGCACGAAAAAAGCTTATATTTTAAATAAAATATCAGCAAAATATACCTATTTAATTTTTAATATTCATCAACTATCTTATGCACAAGTCCCCACTGAATATTATTATTGTTTAAATATTGTAAAATGTTCATTAAAATTAAAGATACACATCAGTTAAACAATTTCGTCGGTATTTACAAGTGACCTTTTTATTCTCGAGTTTCTAAAACGTTCCATTGTTCCTTGAGTATAATGCACAGTATAATACTACTCTACCTGAACTCATAAAAGAAAAAAAGAATGCATACCGTAACTAGTTAATTTTATTAATCTAATTAATAATTTAGCAATTTTCACTCATAATTTTGTCTAAATCCATAAGTATTCTCATGATATATTACTGTTTATATACAATAAAAAAATATTATTTCACATTTGACGCGATTCTGGAATAAGGTGATAGTAAATAAGCTAATCCCGATTTATTCTCCTATAAATAATGAAGAAATGAGTTGATCTAGAAATTTGAATTTAATTTTTTGTAAGGTTTGTATTTTTTTTTACATTTTCCGGCATGAATACTCCTGATGATTATCTACGTTATTACATAATGTGAGTCTTTTACCACATATCCCTCTTTCACTCCTCTCTCTCTTTGAGGAGATGCAAATTTTTTCTATGCGATTTTTTATGGAGTATATGAAAAAAACGCCAAAAAAATTCTCAGAATATGAAAAAAAAAGAAATTTAAGGGTTTTTTGCTGTAAGTTTGCCTGTATATATATGCAAATGTATTTCACCATCACATTACATAAGTATTGCGTCAGCCAATTACATTACATACGTATTGCACTAATATAATCTCATTAGTTAACTCAAAGTGATTACATACCCCTGGACCATTAAGATAAGATCCATTTCGAAGCGAAAATTGAACGTAAAATAAATATTTTTTCTATTTAGATACAGTTTTCTGTATGAAACTTTTTTATGCGGTCCCTATTTTCAGCTACTAGTAAAGTTTATTTATATTTCGTGGCAATAAATTTTTGTTGAAAAATAACTTTTTGCAACAAAATTTAGGCTACTGTTCATTAAATAATTATTTAATGAACAGTATATACAACAATACGAAAATAATTAAAAATTAGTTTAATTTTTGTCGTAAATATATAATAGTTCTGATATTAATTTTCTTGAGCAATGAACAATCTTTAAATTGAACTGACCGGAAAAACAACATTTCAAGCTCGTCTAATTTCCACCGCTTTTCCGACAAGGCTTTCCTTATCACTATTTTTTTATCATTGTATTTTTTAATTAAGCTTCATACAGAAAACTCATAAATGCTTAGAAAAATTAATTTCGCTGTTTTCTCAGCTTTGTTATTTTTTGAACGTTTGCAATTATTAGAGAAAAATAAAATCTTACAATAATAAAAAAAAATGGAAACCTGCATCTCTCAACTTAATATTTAATTATTTTTATAAATATATGTAAATGAATATATATTTTTTTACTAATAGTAACTAAATTCAGAACGTTTATATAGCCATTTTTTCGCGAACACTTTTCATTTCCACACAATAATTTCTGGTTTAGACGAACAAAAAGTGCGATAAGAGAAGTAATTAATTTTCTTGAATAAGAGGCTTAAAAGATCTAGTCGATTATACAAATAAAAGCGTAGAATAAACTTAAAGATTGAACCAGGTGACTAAACCAATGGTAGTTTGTAAAAATAACAAACGACATTAATGTCAGATTCAATTATAATTTTTTTTTACTAAATAATTTTATTGCGAATTTTGATCCCAATGCCAGTTGTTCCCTATCTGACGCCAATTTAATTAAAGTGACATGTGTAGACAGGGCTGATTTTGTATTTGACATGCAATGTCTATTGTCACATACGACTGTATTCCCACCAGGTTGTCGAGATGATTAATTAAATGGTTTGTCTACTGACAAAGAGACAGTTGTTATTGCCACCACGCTTAAAGACCGCAATTAAACATCCTTAGAAATTTGGACGACCAGATGTTGACCCAGGACATTAATTTAATCAAAATTTATTGCGAGCGTGTACCGGCACCGCCGTAGCAATATTTGTCTTGTTTCGCAATATCAGATTTTTTAGCTGATTAAAGAGATGACAATATCAAAAAGGGATTCATCAAAATCCAATCAAAATTTAAATAATTATTTAGGTAATACATTAAGGAAAATTAATACACCCTTCTCGTTTGATGTTTCAGACACATCAAAGAGAAGAAAAAATGTTTTTCCCCGTTCATCGTGAAATGAAACCACAACAAAATATTTTTTCAATAACAAATATAATTTTATAATCATTTCTGACTTTATTTTACATAATAATATTAATTTATTAGATAAGATTTTTTCTATAATATACGTAAATCAGAAGAAAGGATTATATTAAAATAAATACGAGTCTGTGGAAAATTGGACTACGGTCGTCGACTTTTAGACCAGCTCTGTTATATGTATTTAAGCGTGAATTTACCTGTATATACATTTTTTGGGCATAATTTATGTAAATACATCTGGATGAATATTTGCGATAAATTATTTAAAGCCAATGATTTATCTGCGCGTCCTGAGGTAATCCATTAAGATGACAAAACAGCGGGGCGACACAGTGCCATTACGAATATTGTTCTGCATTCACATAAAATTACAATCTGAAAAACGCTTTCGCCACAAAGCTGGGCCCGAGAGAGATTCGAGTAACAATGTCGCCGGGGATCCTTTCATCCCCGGTTATTAGCAAGTGAGATGAATTCGCCGGAAAGAAGCCGCAAGAGGCCGCAGAGGCCGCCCCCCCACTCCCGCTACCCCCCTACCCCGCCAGAAGTGGAAGAAGAAGACGGCGTGGAAGAAGACGGCCGGTATAAACTGCACCATTCGTATACAATGCGGGTCGCGGACATAAAACACCGTCTCTTAAAGCAAAGCCCGGCCCGTCTTGGGGCTGGTAATGGTTTTTGTAGCTTTTAAACATTGCCCCCATTCACCGGGGGAAAAGCTGCTGAAAAGTCGAACGTGCGCTCCGATTACGTCCCGTATGCGAAAATCGTGTACAGATAAGACTTTCTTTCATATTGTATAGATAAATACATGATCCGAATAAAGAGAATCGTTAAATTTGAATAGCCCAACTCGATACGGGATATTTTAATCAATATAAAAGCCCGCTCTTTATAGAATACTAAACAACTCGAATTTTTATAAGACATGGAAATGGACCAAACTCAAATATCAATTGTTTAATTTAAAATAAATATATATTTCGACCCCTGTAAAAATTTACTGGCTTCGTATTAAAATATCGGCTGTACCGAAAATACGTGCCTTTTTATATAATACTATAATCAACAGCTTTAATGTAGATCCCTCACCTTATTCAATACCCTTCTCTATTTTATCCGGACTGTCGCCACGTCACTCCATCTTCCGGTTAGATTCAATGATGCAGTGTCCCTGCGTACACAGTCCAACCATCTCAGCCTTGGTCTTCCTTTCCTCCGGAGACAAGTAGGTTCATTAACCATAAGCTTTTTCGGTGGCCGACGGTGCCGTATCCTTGACACGTGACCGGCCCACCGAAGTCTGGTCACAGACGACAGCTGTGGTTCATTTATTGTCGGTACAGCTCCTCGTTGCTTCGAATACGCATTTCGACCTCGTTACGTCGAATGTGGCCTCAAATATTCGTCTCAAAAACCTGCTCTCCATGATATCTAGTTGTCGCCGCTTTGTCAGAACCCAACATAGAGCCTCGTATATTAGGACGGGTTTGATGAGGTCATGTAGAGTTTGACGTTAGTCTTCCTTGAGAGGAATTTCGACCTTAGATGCTGTTTAAGTCCAAAGTACCACTGGTTTGTCAACATGGTTCTTCTTCGTACTTCCAAGTTGGTTTCATTATTATTTGTAATAAGTGAGCCGAGCTATGTGAACTCCTTGACAGCCTAGAAGCTGTACTCTTCGACTTTCAGGGGTTCGAGGAATCGTCCTTAGCATATTAGCATGTATTTTGTCTTGGTTTTATTAATCCTCATTCCCATGCCCATTTTTTGGTCCTGCCGGATGGTACGTGCAATCTTTGGTACAGTGTATACGATTCACTTGCATTAGTTAGTGCGGTACAAATCGGGTCTTTTTCGAAACTCACCCACTCATTCGCGGATAAATATGTTAATTTAAGTGTCTCTGCTTACCCAATAATATTGGGTTGATGCAAAAGTTATGACCGTTTTTTACATATACAATTAAACATTTTTTTTTTTAGATTTGTATTATTTATTTAATCAATTATATAATTTCCATCCATCCTTATAATCTTCTCTTATCTTTCTATCAACTTATTTATACCATTAGTGTAAAATTCCGTGGATTTTGATGCGAAAAATGTAGTAAGGGATGTTTTTACCTGCTCTATTGTATCAAATTTTTTATCATTTAAAAAATTTTGCAGTGATCGGAATAAATGAAAATCGGAAGGAACAAGATCTAGAGAATACTTTGGATGCTTGAAAACATCTAATTTAACTCGATTTGAAAAGCGTGAACGGGTCATCATCGCCACATGTGGTCGCGTGTTGTCGTGATGAAAAACCACCTTCTCTGTTTACCAATTCTGGTCTATATTTTCAAGAGCCATGTTTAATTTGATTGAATGTTGACAATATCGTTCTGCTTTAATTATTTGATTACGTTAACAGAGTTCGAAATATAAAATACCCTTTCAATCCTTACAAAATATACCCTTACGATCTAGATCAGATTTTGTAAACCATCTTCATTACCTGTCGAACTTTGATGACATCTGCTCCATACACTTCGCAAATGTTTTTTTTGGTTGCCACACTCGCGTGTGTCTTTTACCAAATTCATAAAGAGTAAACATGACGTAAATGCACTTTATCGACCGACATTTTGAAAAAATACAAGGGCTCTTCACTGTACTCTTGCCAGGCCAAAACTGAATAGAAAATAAAGGAAAAGCATCCTTTATACAATGGAATCATTTAAAAGAAGATGCTATTCATCATTTCTGAAGATTTTTTTTTACCTAGGACAATAGTTGTTATACAAAAGATAATAGCAAAAAAAATATAACACAAACTCGACATCCACACGTTCTTCATAAATTTTTAAAACTCGTGCAAAAATGGCACGTATTTTTGGAACGCCTTAAAATTTCTTGAATTTATTCAAGTATCATTTTTGATTTTTAGAGCGTGCGTTATGATGTATCAGAATTACTACATGATTACCTCTCCTTAATACTTTACGATGATTTGATTCCACCAAGGTCTCCGGAAAGGTATTAAGCCATTGAGAGGTTCGTCCAGATTTATGTCTCTTTTTAACTTCTATCATTCAATAGGATCCAAAACTGACTTATTTTTCTTCATTTTCAATTGCGTTGTCCGTTTCTGGACGTAAGAAATCTCCTAGTCCTTGTCGTTTTTTCCATAAATTTGACTATATTTGACGAGTTGGAACAATTCTGGAGCTCCTAATTCGATCCAGTGGCGAATGTTGAGGAGCCACGATAATTCCTATCGTCCCAACTACTGTTTACCTTCTAATTTTCTCTCCATGAGGTCCATAGAAATCGTTATATTAAACCTTTCCACTCTACACTTTTAATCTAATCTATGAGTTACTCTCTTTATATTTTTTTACAAATTTTTTAAAAGAGATATTCATTGGGAAAATTAATTAGAAACATCTATAGGGTTGGATCTGATATCCAATTAAAAAAAAGGATATTATTTTTTTTAATTAAATAAAAAAAGCTTGATTCAAATTGTTTGCTAAAAATATTTTAAATACGTCTGGCCTATGGAGTTGAAAAGGTTAAGCTAACCCGGAATGAATTATTGAAAGGTAACATTTAAAATGCATTCAATAGTGGCTTTTTTCATAAACAAATACATTATAACCACATTTTGATCGTTAAGTGCTAAATAATAATTGATGAACAGTTTTATGATATCTGCGGATTCTTCTACATTCCTATGACTCATCTTTATTTCTATAGCCTTACTTAAAACCATGGTTAAACTATATTGACTAAAATACAATCTTGAAATAGTTTCGAATGCTTTTCAACATTCTTTTAAAATAATTTATGTAACGTTTATTTCAAAGCACCTTTGAAACATCAAGTTATATAAAAGATTATGTTAAGTCTAACTTTAATAAATTGTTATCCCAATCTCTTTTTTATGATATATATTAATTAGTTCCTAATTCTTAAACGTTTGAAATCTACCATATTAAAAATATTCGAAGTATAAAACTCCATTGTATTCATGATGATCAAATACTAAAATTTCAAATTATAAATGGATTTAATTACATTAATTCGATGGCACTTGAAAGGCAAAAATATTTTCATTTGATGTACAATTAAGTCTTTAAGGCTCTTAAATTTTGAGAACACTTTCTATAATTGTATCAATATTTAATCAAAGTGATTCGAAATGAGGTTCAGATATTAATTACTAATTTTTGTATAATGCTTCATCATTGTGTAATTATGTAGAGGCACGTATGAAACAAACAATAAAAACATTGCATAATTTTTAATGCACGTATTTAAAAAATACTCTTTAAATGATCGTATCAAAGTAAAAGTAACGAAAAAATAGGAATTTAGTAAAAAAAAGCTGCTGACCTTAACATTTAAATCAGTATTCAGGTTATAACGGCTGCAGATTTTGTAGCTTGCATTTTCCCACTAATATCGTCACTAACAGGTAAGTTTTGCAATATTTCATCCGCAAAATCCTATGTTTATATAAAACTTATAGTTATGTTATGTAAATTGTATTCATATATCAAGATTATTCATATATGTTACCGAAAATCTCAATCTTCAATATGAACGATAAACGTCAACTGAATAAACAAATGAAGTCTCATGAAAAAATTCAAAAAAATAATTGATTCAAATCTTGATTATTGCCATGTGAAAATCTATGTTTTATTAGCCGTTTTGTGTCATCTATATAAACTTTTAGTCTTCCCTCTCGCATTTATTGTCGGATTATGGGATTACGGTGTGCGGGGACGGGGGCGGGGGTAGCCGTTTGGGTACAGAAACAAGATTAAGCTACGCCCGTCCGCTCAATTTAATATTTTTGTTGCGAATCTTACAAATTGGATGTAAACTGACGCACGAGCTTCGGGTCCAGCGAGGGTGGGAAGGCGGAGCGGCTCGGATCGAACGGGACTTCCTTCCCGACCGACACTTAAAAGGATCCGTTTCATCCTGGAGGCCGGATTAATCAGGGGTCCCTGAAAAAGACCCGCCCACCTAACCAGCACGGTGAGTTCCGGCTCCACGGGACACTTCGATACAAGATTTTGGTAATCGTCAAAGGATACGAAGAATTTTGTCAGGTGTACTTGAACGTGATTTATTAATTTTCCGAAAATACGTAAACTTATTCACTTTGTGAAAAAAAGATTTGACAATAAATTATGGCCTCTAGGAATCTTTAAAGCAACATAGAGTAATAATAATGCTAAATTGGAAAGTAAAAGAGAATAATTAAAAGAGAATATTAAATAATCTTTTACCCTCCAAATTAGGAAGACGATATATAAGATATAATGGAGCACAACGCCATTGATGCCTGGGAACTAATTTTCTACGAACCCTTGCAAAATTATGTGGATACATTATGAGAATCATATTCAGGCATATTCGCGGAATTTTTCCGACGAAAAACTCTCCAATGATGAAAGGGTAAACTCGATCTATTTAATTCCAACAAAAGTAAATGCTATAGGGTTTATTGAGAGCTTTAAAATTTACTTTACAAGCATTGAAAATAAACAAGACGATTATTATTAATCCAATTTGTGCGATTTTATTATTTTTATTTGATTATTTATTACACCTATGTAACACCCATTCCTACATTTTCTTTGTTTATTTTTTAAATTTTCCCTAAACTTGATAACAGGGTTTTACCGTACTATATTCTAAAAAATGATTCAAGATTTATTTCTGAGAAAAAAAGATAGTACATCTTTATTTTCTTCATATTTTAATGCAAATTCAAATTAATTATGACATCTCCGCCATGTTATTAAGTATACAATATTTTCTAATAAAGAGTATATTATTTATTTCCACTCTGAAATTTTTAATGTAATTGAAATACAAATTGTAACAAAACTCTTTTCAAAACAATTATCTGAACAAAAAATATGGTTTATTATAAAATATTGAGCGTATTATTTCAATAGATCAACATCTAAAAATATAGAATAAACATTGATTAATTCATTATTTAATTAAAACAATAATAAATATTTATATATATTTATTATTGTTTTAATTACTCAACCTATGTGACCCGCCACATGAATTTAATAAAAAAAATATTAAATTTGACCCACTTGGAAATAAGGTTCGCCATCCCTGTTCTAGAGGATTGGGAAATATTTACAACTTGGAAAATTATTTAATAAAAGAAGACCCGTATGGCTGTGAAATATTTTGCTACAGATTAGGCTTTAAATCTTTAAGGTGAAAAGGTTTCTTTGCCATCTTTTTCCAATGAAAAAATATAAAAAATGAAACTAACAGCAAACCTAACCTAACCACCATAATTTTTTTGGTTTTCTGAGTAATTTATATTTAAACGATTTGTTAAGACCATAATTATTAAAAAAAATATGCTAATTCATTGGGGAACTTACCCGGTTTCATATTAACCTAGCCGTGCCGATTAGGTATATTTGAAGCCCCAAGTTGATGATTTTTCTCAAATAACTCGTTTAATATAAATCCAACATGTCACAAACTATTTGTATGTATCTAAACAAATCTAAAGAATACATATTTTAAGTAATCATTATTAAGTTGATACAGAGACCTCTAACCTCCCTCCTCCCTTATCGACGGTTCAATACTTATATGCTAAAATGCACTCTGCTTGGAGTCTATTTTCCATTATAAATAGACCCTCTACGACACGATAATGACGACACAGTTAGTTTCAAGTCGGGACAAAATCGGTTAATGTGACCAAGTCAAAATATACATATTTATTTTTTTAAATATCAGGTATTAACAAATAATATCAACCAAAATTTAGACAGTGTTTCGGTTAAGAAAAGTGATAAAAAAAACGATCCAAATATGGAGTTTACATAGAAAAAATGAAGTTGAGAAAATGTTTTACTAGATATATAAATAATTGAGCTATCCTTCAGGCGATGATGAAATTAATTTCGAACCAGGCACAAAGATGAAATAGAGAAAAATCGCTTGTGGAAGTTTATACGTGGATTTCCGGAATGAATTTTTTAATTTAATATTTCAGAATTCACTGACCCCATTTTCAAAGGTTTTTATATTCTGAAAACTATTTTATGATTTTGTTTACGTGAATTTTCACGGGACGAAAATTTTCCGTACAAAAAACATCTGTTAAGGATTTATATTTTATATAATAGTCACAATATTCTCGTTTCAGTCTTCTGAAGGTCAGTAATTTCAACAAAATTGATAAAGATATTTTTCAGTCGAATTAATATGTAACCTCTTCAATGCCATTATTTTTGAAATAATATTTTATATTTCGCGGTTATAAAAGCACCATTAGTCGCACGTGAGAAAATCGTTCGCGTTAAATATTCATCTCTGTGCACGTCGAGGAAAGAGTTTAATGATCTCGTGCAGAGACCGCTAACTTCCCTCCTCCCTTATCGACGGTTCAATACTTATATGCTGAAATGCACTTTGCTGAAAGTTTAACGACGCAATGGTATAACTAATTGGATGATTAAACGGTTCATTTACCAAACCTGAAATTCATTTAGATAATATTATTTAACGCCATAATACGTATATTTACATTTGCAGCGTAAGCCATAAAATTTTCAAGCATTTTTTAAATTTATTTTTGACGTAATAGCTCCATAAAACTGCAGACACTAGCATCGTAGATGCATAAAATAGCATATGTTTGATATGCTCTTGCGCAATAGCATACTAGCCATGTGCCTGAATAGTCCTGGATGTTAGAATACGTATACGATCGATGCGATTCGTGTTTTGCATTTATATCCCGGATATGTTGTATTATAATATATATTTTTTGTTCTATAAAACTCTAGAGTGCAATCCTTCGGATGATTTTACGATCTATCGGCTCGTAAAGGGCGCACGGCAAATAGTAAGAGATTATTGCCGAGGGCCGACAGCGGATTTGTTAGCAGGACTACTCCACTTTATTCAATCGCATCACGCAACTCTCCGATTGTTGTCTGGAGCGGACGCGTCCGTATTCTCTGCGTTTTCGGGGTGTTGTTTCGCACTCGTGCGCTCTTGCTGCTATTGCTTTTTCGCGTGAGTGGTCATCATATCGTTTTCTTCTTGTTGATTAAACCAATTCGCTGTCGAATGCGACATTCTCGTTTTTATATCGTTCGGCCGAATCGGCTGTCATTTCGGTCCGTCATTTTTATATTGTCTCTAATTGGCCTAATTATGCTATTCAATTAAAAGAGTATTGTCACTACATATATATACATATATTTGTGTATATATTTAAACACTTCAATATTCTATATATACATTGTATATTTATTTTATTTTTTTTTTATTTTTTTTTAAATTTTCTTACTTTTATTTTATTTATATATTTTTCTCCTATATTTACTTTTCTCACTCTCTATATATACATTATGTCAATTCCATCGCTGTCCACCCAAGGTGGCGTTAAGACGAGGAAGCCGAATCACACGCGTTTCGCGCCAATCTGGAGGACGAGGCAATTGCGAATCCTTCGACGATCGTACCGAGCTGTTGATAGCAACTCGCGATGCGATAAACAAAGCAGACGGTGGATCACGGCTTCATATGCAAGCAGGTCTTTTTTCTTCGGCCCTTTAGACCGTGTATTAGACATTTCAAGGCTAAATGAGAAGCTTTACCCTTCTGAAAGAGATAATGCAGCATCTCCGTGCTCAGCTGGAGACTGTCAGCGAGTCCGTCGGTTCTCCGCACCTCAAGCCTGACGGCTGGTGCTGGGGAGATGCAAATAATATCGTCGGCGCCGCCGTAGACGTAATCAACAAAAGGCCGACCTTGCTGCTATAACCGCCAAACCAACCACAATAACAAACAAACCGCCGTCACTGTAGTTGCCGAAAAGCATGTGAGAAAAAAATTCTTGTTAAGTTGAATCCGTGACGAATTTGTTAGAGAGAAATGCAAAAATTAAAACGGCAGCGGACACAAAGGCGGCACCTATTGGGGCCGTTTCGATGGCCGACTGAAAGAAAATGAAGGTACACGTTGCCTTCACGCGAGAAATCAGCGGTCGCGGTGCGCTAATCCGACCTTGCCGGTGAGAGGAAGCTCGAAGGACACTGGCGTGACCTGAATGGAGTGCTGCAGGTCTTCAGGAGAAATCGCTTCACCTGCTCCCGCGAATAGCTATTCGCAACGTGCGTAATCCTGGTATACAGCGAAAGTGCGCGATCCGGCAGCGATCATTGAAAGATCTCCCCGAAGGCGTTTTCGCCATCAAGCGTCCGACATACGAGTCAATAAGCAAATCAATCCTAAGTGGGAGGTAAACTACGTAGTTGGGTCTTTTGAGACCTGACGTCAGATTTAATACGCATTCCGGAAGGGTATTCCTGCGGGAGCTGCAAAGTTTCGAAGACCTCATATTTCAGCCATTAATTAGATGTTCCCGGTGCCTTAGATATGGCCACCTGTAAAGATACCCTTGGAGCAATTCTGTTCACTGCGTTGCGAATGCGGACATAGCGGTGACGGCTGCCCGGCACGTAAAAAACTCTTCCCCCCAGATGCCGCCTGTCTTCAAAAAAAGGCATCCAGCAAACCAGCTACCCGCACCAAGATATCTTGCCCATCGCGTCAACTTTTGATGAGAAATAGCTGCCACAACCTTCAATGCATAATCCGGGTACCCCTCGATTGTCACGGTTAAGGGTTGGGCAGCTCAACCTAGGGCGTTCTAGGGCGGCCACCCTAGAAGCCCGACAGTTGCTCATCGAACACAATCTGGACGTTTTACTCATCCAGGAGCCCTATTACATTTTTTTGGCGCGCTGTGCGCGAGGTATGGGTAGCAATATTTCGATTATTTTCCTCCAAAACGGTCAACACTTCGCGGTTGCCGCCACCTTAGCGTGCGCGAATCTGCGCGCATTATTATGTCTCTTGGACACTTGTCCTCCGAACACATGTTGTGTGTGTCGAGCTTACTGCTGGCACTCCATTTTACTTTGTGAGTTCTCACTATTTCCACCAGTGATAACACGTTCACCTTCGGTTCTTGATCGCATTGCATTACGCGCCTTCGAGGGTCGTAATGTGATCATTGACGCAGACCTCAATTCACGATACACACTTTGTGGCCCCAGTCCCACTAATTATCGTGGCAGAGCCAGTTCTCCGAGGAATTCCATCGAGACCTAATCTATGTATTTGAATGACTCCGTCCGGTCCTTCAACTTTCAATCGCGCGAAAAATCACTACACATTGATGTGACTTAGCACGAGGGAGCCTCGGATTTGTCACGTGCATAATTGACCGTCTACGAACTCATCTCTTCCAGTGATCATAATTTGATTACTTTGAAATCGATCAATTCTGGCCAGCGGCTTTGCCCATGGTGCGCGGTCACGTTCGATCTCTACCGGATAATTCCAAATACCTTTTAAAACATATAAAAATAATTTTAATGATTTAATTCAATTTTGTTCCCGCGCTTTGAGCGATTGTTCTCCCCATGCAATTCATTTGTTATAGAGAGTTGCAGCGACCTCCGTTTACAATGTCGCTGATATACATTGATGTCACTATACGTCAATAAAACGTATCATCGCGGCAGAAGATGGACTTGGTCGACGTCGTCCAAACAATAAAGCCCAAATTAAACCTCCCTGGTGGAACCAAAGTCTCGGCGATCTTCGTCGCTGCCTACGAGCCGCGCGGGGAGCTCTTAGAGCTGCTCATCGCTCGTCGGCATGTGAGGAAAGATTACGGCCCTTGCCGAATCCAGTCCGGAATAAAGCCTTATATATAAACGAGAGCTAATGTGAGATTTCTTTAAACTCGAAAAGTTGGCGCGCATTTATATCATCCTTAATCGGAAAACGATCCATGGGGCCGTTTTATCGCGCCGTTACATTGGCCTGTATGATCTAGAGTTCTTGTGCTCATTACAGCAACGGAGCTTTGCAATCACCGTCCAGGGATAATGCGGAGGCGATTTTGTAGACGCCCTATATTGAAGGACGTTACTAACAACGACTCACCAGAACACTATCTTATTCTCTAACTGTCGCCATTGCTACTAACAAATATTAACAATACTAACACCTGTCCCCCGCCTACAGCTTCAAGAATAGGAGCTATCATTAACAATCTTCGTCCTGGCAAAGCGCCGGGTTACGATCGTCTCGACAACATCATAGTCAACAGAAAGGTTCAATAATCCCCCAGTCGTAATTCAAGCATAAATTGTACGAGCTATGTTTCGAAAACGGTATCTTCCCCGATTGTTGGAAACTCGGACTGTTAACGTGCATTCCAAAAGCAAAATGTGACAAACCCCTCTCAGACCCCAAAGCCTATAGGCTGGTCACTCTTTGCTGCGGTAGCATTTGGCAAAAGTGCTGGAGAGAATCATCGCATTCAAATCCTTTCATCGAGTTCCTTTACTAAAATCGAACCAATTCTCCGGACCGACAATTTGCGTCGCCGACGTTCTACAGAAGATGCCATTCATAAGATTCTCTTCCATGTAAATGCATTCAAATGCAAGATACGCAATGGTTGCCTCCCTTTAGATTTTCAAGGGCGTGCTTTTGATAACGCTGCCTGGTGGCCAACGGATACTCGCCAAACTTAGAGTTCAGTATCCCGCCAGATAATCCTCGTGGCTAAAGCCTTTATACAAAGTTTTCACTTCGTAACCAGCGTACTTTTTCGCCGGTTGCTCGGTCATTCACGCGACTTCAACTTCAATTGGGTCTGTGTTGGGACCCTTGTTGTGGAATGTCCTCTGTGACGACCTACTAAAAATTTGTTTACCAATGGAATGTCACATTATTGCGTATGCCGATGTCATTACCTTAGTTGTCGAGGCTGGTTCTCATCTCTTGCTGGAGAGCAAAGCCGATATCGCACTCAAAGCGATTTCAGAATGGGGCCAGTTTCTGGCAATCGGTTCTCATTCGCTCCAAAACAAGATTCTCGAGGGTATCCTCCCTGGCGTTTTTCCAACGACTCCGTCCTTCTCGTCCCCTTTTGTTCAATAACAAGAAGGTACGAACGTTCCACCAGTACACTATCTGCGTATTGCTGGATGAACACGGTCAACACTTTTTTTGTTACATGCGAGGTGCGGTTGACAAAGCCAGCCGCGTTTTACCGTATTCTCTCGCATCGCGCTCCATCACATGGGGTGTAGGTTACAAAATCGCGGTTATTTTATAATCTCCATATCTTCTGTGGGATAGGTACGCAGCTGGATGCTGGGCGCACCGCTGTTCGTTGACAAATATTACTAGAATCCTCTTGTCGGGGCAGCGCCCGCCCCTCCTTAATCTTAATCTCACTCGCGCTTATCGCACTTCTTCAACGGCTTCATTTTGCTTTAAAAACAACAGTCCTGTTGTCGTCGGCGCCACTACATTTTGCCCAATCGAGGGCGAATCTGTGGCAAATTGGCTCTTGATCAGTGGCAGGAGAGGTGGGATTCCTCTCCCAAAGGGCGGACCACCTGTTTCTTCTTTCGCAATATCAGAGCCAGGCTTTAACTTGTAGCTGGTTCTTCCCAGGACTTCTGGGTCAGTCAATTTCGATCGGGCTTGTAATTTCTGCCAAACTCAAAGAGTTTAACCTTTGTAGCATTCCACATTGCTGGTGTAAGGCACGTTCGTCAGGATTACAGTCAGTTCTGTGGTCCTGTCCTTACCTGGATGTTGCGCGTCACGACCTACTCTATGCTGTCCGATGCGGCATCTCCCCTACGAGTCTTCCGGTGGAGGGCCCAATCGGACACATGGACCTGGTCAGCAATGTAATTTGCTACAGGGCATTTGTTCGCTTTGCATCGACTTTCGGAGAGTTGTGCAAAGGCTACTTTCCCTCTTCTTAAAAAAGAGTAACGTTATATTTTAAAATCACGTGTTTCAAGAAAAGACTGCTTTTGTTATACCGATTACATCGGCCCCAAGCTGGTATATGCGGTGTGGGTGGATGGTAAGGGATGGAACTGTGTCGGACCGGTCTGACACAGCTTCATCCTGGGTACAAAAGTATCGCATCACGCACCGGCGTTATTTCTTTTAAGGCCCATCTGTCATTCGGTTTGCGTCCGGGCCCTCGAAAGGCCTGGGACTTGTGCGGATGCTCCGTGCAAGAACTGGCCAAGTGCCCTCGACGGCTATCTCAATCGACGCAGATCCAATTCGTACCGTGACTTGTTATTTATAGCCCCATATCCTTTTATACTCTCTGGGGCTTTCACTACTAATACATTGCCCAGGTGAATGGCCTAAGGGGATATACTACAATTGACACCCTTAATTCTGGACTGTCAAATATAATGCACGACGACGTCATTCAATCATCCAATAATTAATCAAAACAATAAAAAGGGGATATTTTTTTATTTTTTTTGCATAAAGCCCTTTTGATGATGGTAATGTTTCTTCTTCTACGTCTTAAATGATTGTGAAATATTTACTTCCTTCGTTGAAATTAGATGATCACGTTTATCTCTTCTTCATCGGAGAATTTTTCTTCGGACAAGTTTCCGTGAATATGACTGTCCACTATATCATTGATTTCCACAACTTTAGATCACAATTAAGTCATCGATCTAGTCTGTCAATATACAATTTTGCAAAAGAAAAAAATATCAGAAATTAGTCCCTAACCATCAATAGTGTTATCTCATATTTCTTTTCCTACCCCTTGTCGATTCCAGCTATCCGAAAATAATTCTTGATCGTTATTTTTTCAATTTCACTCCACGTCTTAGCAGTGTAATGCGTTGCATCTAAAGATACACTAATACATTTTGGAAAGCTAATTTTATATTCTATTTTAATTATTTCAGAAATAAACTGCAGGAAATAAAAACGTAAAATCGGTTATTTAATTACTAAAATGAAACGCTAATGCATAAATTATACGCAAATAGCGGAAAAGGGGAAATTCCGGGCACGTAAAAACGGGTATTTACTGCATTTTCATCTTTAATCAAAAATTTCTCACCCGGACCTCGGCTCAAAAATAACCGAGTCGTCCGAGGGTGGTCTAACAGAAACCCCAAGTATTTTAAGGCAAGATATTGATGAAAAATTCATCAAAAATAAAAATAATTATTCATGATATGCTTCATAATTTAGTCGATATTTTTTTTTATGTTTTTTATTAATATA
The DNA here is from genome assembly GCA_022495035.1 of Philopotamus ludificatus. Lineage (NCBI taxonomy): Eukaryota > Metazoa > Arthropoda > Insecta > Trichoptera > Philopotamidae > Philopotamus > Philopotamus ludificatus. Next base: position 32,679 of record JAGXCT010033599.1, on the reverse strand, counting down.
AATTATTTATTGGCATTGATATTTACTGAAAACTCGCCTCTGTTCCAATTTCAGATAGCTGTTGCCCTTACTGTTGTTATGATTATTATGTTCCTTTAATTTTTTAAATCTTGGTCTTTTCAATAATTTTAAACCCAGTCAGAAGATTTTTTTACAGATTTTCTTTGATTTACAATGAATGATATTAGAAGAAAATCATTCTATGTTTAATCAACTTAAAATATATATTTTATTATTCTATACATATTATTAAAACACAAAAAAACAATAACTATCTTTAACTCTTTTACACTTGTCAATTTTTTTATTGCCAAGTTCTAATAATAATTGCTGGTTTCTAATTTAAATTCATAAAAAGATAATTTTCAACGTTGCTCAGATTATTAAATTTAAAAATTATAAAACTGCATCATCTAAAGGGGGTCTTTCAGATACCCCAAGCATTCAAAGTTAAGATATCTTGACATTATTTTTTTAAATGGATTATTTCAAGGATAAAAAAATATTATTCATGATATGCTTTATAAATTGGTCGGTATTTTAATTTTTTGAACTAATTAATATGACGCGTAAATGACGACGTTCTCGGCAATGTCTCGCTGAGAACTGAGCTCTCACATCACGTGTCATTCACACGCTCCGTGGCACTCGGCACATCGTACCGGATGCGAGCGAGAAAAAAACACGGCGCGCGTGGCAACACACCAGCGAATGTTTCGACGCGAACTCCAGCAGAGACAAGTCCGTCCCAACTCTGATACCAGGAATGTGACGGTCGTCCTCCAGGTTATATTTTAGCTTATCTTAGCTTTACGAATACGGACCAGGTCGCCAGCCATGAGCCCAAAAGCCGAGCTGTCAACTCGCGGATTGTAACAATAATAATCAAACGAGACTAGGGTCAATTCGTATTTAATTTACGGTCTGATCGCTAGCACCCGCTACTGTCACTGAATTGGCCTGGATAGCGGCCTGGCTCCCCATAGCTCCGTAAAATATACAAAACCATAATTGTACCAACCGCCATCTTCGCCACGTTTCAATACCGACATGCGACAACATTCGACTCCACATATTTACCTTTTTTTAAAATATTGTTTCCGGTACAGATCAATAGAATTTATTTAACTATATAATTAATATTAAAAATAGAATGTTAGTGTTATTTTAAATATGGACACTGTTGATAAATCAAATATTTATTTTTGCATGTTGTTTCCTGCGAATGTTTTCAGCACGACCACATCGCCCAAACAATCGGTAATTGAAAAGTTACGGCCGTATTGAAAATCCAATATTTGTCACAAACCGACATTCCATATCGCGTATATAGTCCAAATGAAATATGATAGTGAAAAATTAAAGGTATTCAAAAATCGCCAATAATAGCGCGACGATGTTTGTTTTGCCAATTTTTTTTTTACTAAAAACTTGTCGAAAAAAGTTTCCTCCCCCATTATTTATGTATTCAATTGAGGTCTTCAAAGTTTGTAGTAGAAGAAAAAAAAACGAAAAGTTGAGTAATTGGACGGAGAAAAAAATTCATTTATAATATTATGTACACTGGTCTCGTTGTTCGCAGTGAAATGATATTGTTGAAAATGCGGATAATAATAAGTATTTTCCGTTGAAAGTTTGTACAATTAGAACAAAATACGTATAAGATAAATTTGCTTGTTTATGCAAATGTTTTTATTTTATAATAGATTTATAGAAGCCATTAAATAATAATATTAAATAAAGAGATATCCTTTTATTTATTCTCAGATTGATTATAAATATTGAAAATTGTGGATTAAGATATATCTAGTTTAAAAATATCAATATTGGAATGGTAACCTCTCACAATAAGCAAATTATTCATAGTTAAACTAAGTATTTCTTAAAGATATTAATTTTTTGCCTTAAAAATGCATTAGGGTCTTATTTATTTCAGGATTTTAATAATATTACCCTTTTCATCATGTGGTGCATTCAGATGCTTCCAATGATATTTCATAAATAAATAACTATAATCTAGAATCTCTGAAAAACTGCCTCCTTGTCGAAATTAGAATCGGACATCAAGCGTTTATCATCCACAATAAAAAGATATTTTTTTATCTTTTTCGTGGATATTCATACGATTACTCATATTGTTTCGTTTTGTGTATTTTTTAAGTATCCACCCAAATTTTTTAATTATTATTTACATTTTGAACAGAAAAATATTTATTTAGAATCTTATTTCATGTTTTGATCAATTTCAAAAGATAAGAAACGTATTTCTTTAAAAAATAATCGAGTCAAATGCAAAAATCCCTGATTTTATTTGGTGAAATTGTAGTATATTGTTATTTCGTCATATTATCTTATTATTATTTAGGAAATGGATAAAGATAGGTCTGTACGATCGTAAAACAAAGAAGGACACTTTCATTCCTAAGGATGGTCAAAAAATGCTCGAAGGGATTTAACTTTAAGCACAAAAAACCAGGGCTTTGTATCGTAATTTTTTGTTAAGTTTCGAGTAATTATTTTCTAATGTTTTTAGCAGGGCGTGATAAAAAAAACGAAAACAGGTAAAAACTATTGTCGAAACTAAAAAGCGGAGCTGAACCGAAAAGAAATCGGTTTGTTTTTAATTTTTAATAAATAAAAATATTTAAAAAAATTAAAAATCATCACTCAGAACTGAAAACCGAAAACCAAACTGATATATATTTTTAATTGAACAGCAACAAAAAACATCAATTCGAAGCCCCGTGAAAACCACAAGATATAAATAACCATAGTTTTGTAATTCTTTTTACATTTATTCAGCTTATTGACTAAACCATACGCATTTTATATTGGATTGTCCGGTTGAAAAAGGCGTAATATAAATGAAATAGATAAATAAAAAAAACCTTATTCTCCCATCGCTGAAACAACATTCTTTAATCTATTTAATAAGTCATCGGAATAAAACTTACTAGGTTTGGAAGCCAAATATTCTTCTATATCTTTTTTTACATTCAAATGACGAATTTTTTTCTGACAAATAATATTGCATAGATTTCTTTCAGATTATCAAGCTCCTTTATATTATTTTTAGTCATCTTCGATGTATGAGTCGGGCGTTGTCGTGTTGCAATAAAATAGATCTTCGATTGAAAAGGCCAGGTTTCTTAAATCTTATTGCTACATTTAAATTATTTATTTGATCACAATATTCTTCACTAGTAATTTTTTTACCGCAAGGATATATTTCATGATAAATTATGCCTTTTGTATCCCATTCTATACACAAAAGCACTTTCTTAACAGTTAAATCCGGTCGAGGGGTTGGTTTTGCTACCCGCTTCTTTAAAAGCCGTTGTCGTTTACCTCGTTGGTTCGTATACAGTATTCACTTTTCGTCTTTTAGATGTTCTTGCAAACTAGATTATGAGTATTTAGCTAATCGTCGTACAGTCATTGATAGTTTTGATTGGATCTCTACACGTAATACGTCATCATCCACTTTCACCACTCTTACACTTCGAGGATTGATTTTCCAACTTAAATTAATACTTTTTAATTGTTAAAACCACTTTTGGAAGTGCCGAACACTTGAACATTCTCCATATGTATCATAAATATTTTTATTGAATTTTTTGGCTGTATTAAAACCTATATAAAGGAATATAATCATTTTTTACGTGTAAAAAAATCTGCAGTAAGCTTGCAAGAACTTTTAACTCGTTGATTTAAATACACATGTATATATAATAATGAATAATACATGAATACAAACTAGTACTAAATAGTATCGCACACTGGGCCGCATTATTACTCTTGTACACCAACCATATCGAGATGATAAATAATTCATAGGCTCTCCCCGTCGGCTTTGCTGGAGCTGCGCGGAAGAGTTTAAGCACAAAATACGTTTCTTTGAGAGTCAAGAATGAACGCCAAGAATTTTCATATTAAAAATTTATTAGATTCAATTTGAAAATAAATAAAGAGATGAAGGAAAAGCAATTTGAAAGCAATAATTCAAAGCGGAGAGGAAGGGAGCGCCGATAGATCGCGCGGCCCAAATCATGTTTACTCTCGCCAGCGAAATGTTCCACTTCAAACGGGGCCATATTCTGACAATTTCGATAGTGGTTTATTTTTTTATTTGCAGCCAAAATATACACACACCTTTATCGAATTATTTTGTGTCGAATATATAAATTTGATCGCGTTCGCGGGTATTAATATTGGCAAAAATGTGAATATAACGAGTGCGTTTGTTTCCATTTGCGTGTCTGAAAGTGTAGCGCAACTCGGATCGAAAATGTAAAAGTAGTAAATTATTTAAAATAATAACTTTATCGTGGAAGTAAAGTTTTCGACTACATAAATACAACTTTTCAAAGTATAATTTTTAATGCCACGCCTCAGTGTAAATTTATATAGCCGAGTACAAAAGCATATATTTATTATTTATACATACTATTTATTCTGTTCACTTTAAATTGTTATATTTTATAGTTGAACCTATTTCGATATTCGTGTTGAAATATATTATTAGAATAATAAATTATATATTAGGTTAATATATGTCGAGTATAAAAAAAATAAACAGTGGAGCAAATGCAGTAAAAAATGTGGAGAAAATAAATGATGAAGTTGTGTTGAATATTCACGAGTGTCAACGATATTTCTGTAAATATCTTTATTGATAATGATATGTCAAAATCTAGAGTTAGAAGAAGAGTTTGATTCATTATTATCAATTGTTCATTCCATTCAAAGAAACTTGGAATCGTGTTTAAGCTTAAGAGTTGGATTCCACATGAACTTACTGACGTGAAACCTGCAATGCTCTTCGTTCACCTGAAAAAATACTCCATTTTCTGAACAATGCAGTGTCCGTGGGCCTTAAGGTGCCCCCGAAGCAATTTAAAATTGGCCTCTAAGCTCTTAGTTTTAGATATTTAAACAACAAACACCCCTCTGAAATTTAACTATTGTACGATTTATTACAAATTAACTATAGTACAAAATAAAATAAAGAAAGCCATATTTTTAACTGCAGAAACACTTTTTGATTACTATAAAAATAAAAAAAACGAAGTAATAATGGCAATAAATGCCATCGATCAGTAAGAATGGTAACTCGAAGAATTAAAAAGATGGTTATTGACATTGAATAACAGTTAAATAATGATATTTTAAATAATGTGTTCCATAGACGTGTCGTGTAAAAGAAGAATTACTGAAAACTCAACCTTTAAAAGGACGTACAATATATTTATTTAACTTTTAAAATGAGGAAAATAGTATTCCTTTTTACAAAAAATCTTCAATTACAACAACAATGCAATAAACGGAAAAAATAATAATGCTTTTATAGCGCTATATAAGAAAGTCCGATATTTCTAAAATATGCATTAAACATGAAAAAGATCAACGGTAATTTGTTTTTAGCATATTATATAAACAGTAATAAAAGTAATAAAATTATTAAGAGCATTGGCAATGCAACAAAGTTTTTTTCCATTGCTTTTTAAAGAATATGTTGAAGAATTTTAAGATCTTATTACACACAGACATGTTGTAGCACAGTTGAGAAAGATTTTATTTAGAATTATCCCGAAAACCTTGCTTTTTAACGATTAAATGAAGAAATCGGGGTATAAACTCATCCTACGGGTTGAAAAATTATATTGAATCACATTAAAAGAATGAAAATATTTAGAATATAGTAAGCGGAATAATTGTTGAAAAAATATGCATTCAAATTTATTTTATGTCTTGCATGCAAATATTTCTTAAATTTATTAGATAAAATAAGTTTAATTTTCGTTCTCCTACGATGATTTTTTATTTGGAAACGACGTTCAAATTTTTAAGTTCATTTACACGAAATATGTCGTAAAAAGCTCAAAGTCCGCTACTTTTCAGAAATAAACCGTCATTATATATTATTTAAACAAATTTCCTACCTTAATATTTTTTAGACTAGTAAAAAACAGATACAACCTTCTTCTACGCCTAAAATTATCCTCGTGTAAAATTTATTTTTTCGGGATACTGCAAGATTGCTTTCCATCGTCCATCTTTTAAATTGTTCCTCGAAAAATAATTTTACGTTTATGAATTTTAATTTTTTATTTTGTTAATGTCTCCAAGTGTCTAAGTTTTTGTTTTTTTATGCGTAGATAACCTATTTTTAGAACAAAAAAATTAACACCTGCCGTAACAATGTATCGGGTGAAGTAATTTAATTTAAAAAAAAACCTTAATTTAATTATAATTAGTATTCGGGAATAGGAATTTAATGTATGTTTAATTATTACAAAAGAAGTAATAAAATGTTTTATTATTGAAAAAATAATACAAATGAAAACATCATTCAGAGCTGAACCGTAAACAATAAACTGGATAAGCCGTTATTTTTCTGGACTGAAAATCGGTACCTGTGAATTCTGTTTGCAATATGAAATACTCAAAATCAAACTTGTAATTAGTCTGAGAATTCAACTTGTTACGAATATAACCCTCCTCATCCGCATTCATGAATTATGCCTCCTAGTAAGTAAGGTTGCTGACTCCTCCTGCAGTGATTGTATTTGAAATATGGAAACTCTATTTAACCAGGAACATAGATTAAGCATTTTGTCAACCGGGTTATTAAAACCAGACAATTACAACTCAAGTGAACTGTGAACAAATCGATCGAAGGAACAAAAATACAGTAAAAATGAGCTGTAATTTTCCGGGATAATATCGCTAGACGACATAGTGCAAGAATCACATATGAGAAGAAAGGAAAAGAAATAAACTCGATTAGGATTAAACCATGATTCACTTGAAATGGATCAACAAGGCTTGTTCGTTAATAAACCGGGAGATATCTTTAGGAATCGTATAAAAACCTTTTGCCATTAGAAAAAAAAACTATTTATTTATTATTATTACAAATAATTTGTCTATCACATTTTTACCACTTTTCCATAGCATTCCTAATTAAATGTTAGTGTCCAATTAAGCTTATCATGGCTTATGGTACATATCACCTCCCATAAATCATGATTAAGGGTATATTATGTCCCTAATTGAAGAATACTCATCTAAAGGGATAATTACCCGCTACGACATCGAGGCCGCAGTCGGTTCAAATAAAAAGTGCGCCCTTAAAGTGAGCCCCCCCCCTCCTTTGGCGCTGTAAAGGGGCTCTGTCATTGTTTCGCATTTTGACGTATGCTATTGTCTCGTCGTGTATCAATCGATCCGTGTATCTTGTCAGTCTATAAATAAGGTTTCATTTCACCGCAGCCCCTATCAACCTTGAGGGATCTTCCTCCTCTCCGTCGTCTTGTTCTTCTTCGCCTTTAAAGGCGGTTATATCTTTTGTGGAGGAAATCTTTTGTGGCAGAGATCTGCCGGCAGACGCACACAACACAATGTGGGCGTTTGAATCTCCACTTGATTGAATCTTGAGCTTTCAATGGGGGAAAATGCTTTATTTTACCGAAGTGAACATTATATGGTGCTTTCGACATGGAAAAATAAATACAAGGGCACACGGCAAAAACAACGTCATAGCCCGAGCTTTGACGTCAAACATTAGCATATTGTTTGATTTTAAATGTCGGAAAATGTGGTGAAATTCATCATAATTTTTTAATGAATTTTCATTTAAAAAATATTTAAAAAAATCAATGCATATTTGGCATTAATGTTGAAAATTATATGTATTTCTTATATAATATTCATTACATTACACATATTCTATTCCCAAGATGTATAAATTTTGTAAAATTAATCTGGCTTATTATCGTATTATTTACATAATATTTAAGAGATATTATATAGAATTATTTTTTATATTTTTATCAGTTAGTTTTATATAACGCGGTCGTTAAATTCATAAAAAAATAATATTATATGATATTAAAAAGGAGGTACTCAGAGACCCCAAGCATTTATTAAATTCTCAATCAATATTTTGCATTTTTTTGTTAAAAATGGATTATTCTCTGAGTAAAAATAGTTATTCACGATATGCTTCATAATTTGGTCGATATTTCGGATTTTTTAACTAATCAATATGACGGTAAATGCTTACGCTTTCGCCGATGTTTCGCCGTAGACTGAGCTTGCGAAGCACTTGTCTATTCGCATTAAAGCCTCACTGCACCGGGCAATATCGTACCGGATGCGAGCGAGAAAACATCGCCTATTTGACAACTGCAGCGAGTATTGATGTTATTATTTTTCTTTCGCAATTGCAGGCAATAAAGGTCAACGATTATTTATAATATTTTGTACTTTAGACTTTTTTTTGACAGATATGTACCAGACATATAGGATTTATATTAAATAATCTTGCATATTCAAATTAAATTAAATTCTCTCCTCGGTTTTCCATCACAAAAAAGCATTGTTCTCTTTGCAACATCATACGAGACCGCGAATAAAATATGTTTTGTGTATCGCGGGCGAGGTTGATATCAATTTTATCCCTCCGCTCGCCTACCCTCCTTCACCATAGCCGCGGGCAAACCAGCGACCAGATAAGTCAATAGCCACCAAGAATTTATCAGAAATGAAACACAACTCTCTGTCAACATAACCATGCATAGAGTTGACTAGGGGCCCAGTTGAACTTTGATAGGTGCCCAGCATAACAGTGCAAAAATATGTACAATAATCGTACAAAGAATCAAGTGCTTCTTGCTTCTTATTTGCAGAATTCTCATTTTGTCTCGTCCCTAGATGACCCTAATCTGTTGACCAACTAATAACTGCTTAAGACTTAAAGCATGCTTAGTACTAATCATGTCAAGGACTGTAGAAACGCATGCATAAGAATAACAATTCTTTGTATCTCTGTCACCAGTAACTGGTGTAGAGATGCGATTATCCCGGGCTAGGTTGACCCGGCTCCCTAGTCATCCAAAGGCAAATGCCGGGATAGTTCCTCGAGCCGTTTCCCCATCACATTATCAATCTCAACAAACACCCCGTCCTCCAGGTCCCAGGCCGTAGAGGGAACAAGGAAACTTGTTCGGAGGGAAGCAATGCCACACCCGACGGCTGTTTTAGACTATCGCTAAGGTGTGCAATGTTGGTTTGCCGACACAAAGGGGGGCCTGCCCCTCCGGAAAGCTAGTGGGTCAACCTGCACCTGGATTACGTAGCCAACTAATGTTGTTCTTGGCGTGCTCCGAAATGGAGGAGGAAACTCCAACAACGACGAGCATGCGAAGAATGGCAAAGTAAAAGCCATACGAAATCATCATCATCATTAAAAGAGTTATTCGAGAAAAATTAAGAGCTTGGGGTACCCAATATATCAATAGACACGGCTAGGTCAATTATTTTTATTTATTAATTTTTAACTTTATTATTATTATGCACAATATATTTATTACAAGCATTTTCTTTGCTATTATATCCATTAGTGACTCCTGCGATTTTTCAGCGATTCCAGTGAGGGGTTTGTTTTTCTTATAAACATGTCAAGGTTAATCTGAATAATGTTTTGTTTCTTTTCTCGATATATTTCATAACAAGAGGTAAAGCTCTCTGAATTAGGTGGCATATCTTCGAAGATCTATAGATATCCGATTTCATTTATATATATTTTTTCAATTCCATCACTAATCTGGGAATTCCATCTCTATGTTTTAGTAGTTCGATTCTTTAACTCGTAATCTCAATTAAATTTAGATTAAGTTGTTTAGCAAATTGTATTATAATATTAGATATCTCTTTTATTTCCTCATCAACTATTTAAATTCATATTGTAACATAACGTTTTAAGTGGTTTGTTCTATTTACCATTTATAAATGACGTCTTTACGTTCGACCATCCTCTAAGATATTTTTGATTGTAGGATGAAGTAGAATTTAGTTTTTGTATATTGTATTCAAACTGTCATTCGCTTCATGGTAGATTTATTCCAATTAAAAATCTTCTTCAACTTCTTTGGTCGGGATGTCAATCGGATTTGGAAATAATTGTAATATTTTAAATTTTCCTTTAAAATCAATGAACCGAACAGTAAACGCCGTAAGAAGAACTTCAATATTTTTAATGCATTTTTTTCTATTTAATATCAAATACTTTGTTTTAAAATACTTTAATATAAATTTTCACCCGTGGTTCAAAAAACCGCTTTAACAATCGTACTTGGAACTAAATCACAAAAGATCTATGGAAGAATCATTGTTGTGGATTCACCCATAAAAAGTCGGGAGTTGGATGAAAAAATTTTGAGGACCGGATCCAGCCCGTGAGCTTTAGTTTGGTGACCTCTGTTTTAAACTGAGCACTGATTATTCTGATGATGCTTCTCCAATTTTCTTTTGATTTAGTATTAAAAAAAACTGCTACAAAACTGCCACAGTGTAGGAAATCTTTATTACTAACCATTGTTTTTAGTTATGTGATAAAAAGTTTAAATAATTGAAATTTGCTTTATAGTACATTCAGTGGAGGCTCTTAAGTAAAATATTTGGGGGTGCTACGGTAGATTAAAATTAAACAAAGTATATTTAAAAAGTGACTCAGTATGGACGGCGAGGGACTGTTATGATTTGCAGTAGCAAATCTGCGCTTATCAACGAGACCCCCCACCTCGCTGCCTCCCCGCATCCATCCAATACACGACGCTGGTAATGCTAACGAGTAGACAGCGCCCTTGTCCTACACTGTGCGACGTATACATAATATATAATCAATAGATATTATTAATACTTAAAAATATATAGACAATCCGAGTATATTAAACTAAGTATATTATTTTATTTTTAAATCTACTAATAAATCTAATACGCACAACAAGTAATATTAATTTCGAATTATGCAGATTTATTAAAAATTTTCTTTAGTGTTAAATCGAAGCTATATTTATTATTTATAATTAAGTGATTCGTTAAACCATTTACAAATTGGGGTAAATGAAAAATATATAAATATAACGGCGAATTTAGTCATCAGCCATTTTGCGACACCTGCGAAAATAAATGAGGTTGTTTTTGAAAACTTTTTTTTTCACAATACAAAGTCGACTTAGTGGCTTTTCGCCACACCTCGCAAAGTTTTGCCTAAAGTTTGTTTGCTTGCCGATATTTATTTTTATCAGCGAAAAAGTGACAGCCCTGCATCTGTCGACACTTTGAAAACAAAATCTAATAAATCGAAAATTACGATTTTATGTATACGAGGTTTGTTTTTCTGAATAATATTTATTTATTTATCAATTTTGTCCTAATTAGAAACATCATACACTTGTGCCAGTGCTTTTATCGATCATGTTCTTTATTTAAGTCAGATTTTGCATATATTTTTGATAAAATTTTGTTAACATAAATTAGTTATTCATATTTACGTGGCGTCTATGACCCCATTCCATCCTCCGGCTAATTGACAGTCGAGTTTTCCAGAGTTCACGGAAAACGTTCGGCTGTCAATTATGTTCCGATACCTGGAGACATGACACTAAAACGGAAATAAACATGTCTGAATGTGAGATGAGTTTTCCCGACGATTAAATCTCTAGCGGATGTCTTTTGGGATAGGACCGAATTTGTATGCTAGCTACTATTTTTGTCTCTGAATGAAAATCGGGGTGAGGCTTGTTTGCATATTAAATTGAATATATATTTCGGCAATCTTATTGCATTGTTTGTATGTGCAAATCTTCACAATGTATACCCATGCGAGTTTTAGAATTCAAAAAGTGTACGTATTTCTATTGTGTTTTGGGCAAAGTAGCTCTGGTTTTACACCGCCCATGGGAATATTTGTGTTGTGATGAATAAATGTTCCTCGGATAGAATATATATATTTTTTATGGAGTGTTTTCTTAGAGATGTCTGCTGTTTAATATCATATTATGCAAAATAAAATGCTTTTCTGCCAAAATATATATAAAAAAAATTTTTTTTTTAGTTATAATTTTGTTTTTGTGAAAATAAACAAATCTTATTTGTATAAAAATTGAATCACAGACGGTGGTTGATCACGTGATGAAAATATGGTATTGGACTTGTGCGTGTGCCGAATGGCTTATCCCGTCAGATGATAGAAATTCATCGGATGCAAGCACAGTGGGAAATGATATCCAATCATTGGCTCGGCAACGGGAAAACACGATGGGGGGGACGTGTGTACCCCATAAAATGTTATTATGGTTCGTTACTGGCCGTCCCTGTAATCCAGTGGCGTCCCGTCACGTGCCCGGCCCGTGACAATATTTGTTGCCAACAATGGCGTCAGAGGCCTCCCTCACTCCTGGCCCTTGCCCGTCTTCGGCCCATTGTTATTCCATTTATTTTTATTACGTCATATTTCATGGCGGTAAAGGTGATCATGGCGGCTGCACCGTGGACCACTGATAGAATTGAATATTATTTATTAAAACAAATTTTGGTGAACGCGAGGGTGAGATGGAAATTATCTGAAAATCAGCTTTAAGAGTCTATTTTAATTGACACTAACAGCCCTATTGTAAACCCTTGGCCTTATCCAGTCTGGCGCTACGTTTAATCATGCAGTAAGTTTCAATGATTCAGCGTCCCTCTGTACACAGTCCAACCACCTGTGCCTTAGTCTTCTTTTCCTCCAGGGACAGGCAAGCTCGTTGCTTTGGACACGCTATTACTCTTCGTCGAATACGGCTACAAATATTCGTCTCAGAATCCTTTTCTCCAGGATATCCAGCTGTCACTCATCTTGCTTTGTCAGAGCCCAACATCAGACTCGTTTTTTGGAACGTAGAGCTTGACTTTGATCTTCCAAGAGAGAAATGTCGACCGTAGATGCAGTTGAAGTCAAAAGTAGCACAGGTTTTCCAGCTACTTTTGACCCAATCTACTTTTTCAAATTATTATTTAAATGATCTTCTAACCCGAAGCGGGTTTTTGGCATCTGGAGTACAATACGCTATCTCTACCAGTCCCGGATTACTTCTATTCAACTCTCAAGCAACAGCAGAGGCGCGTACGTCTTAGCCCTAAAGCCAGAACTGCGATGGTTGTCCTCCAGGTTAAGTGGCCTTCTAACCCTGAGGCGGATCTTTGCCACTTGGAGGACACTACGCGATCTCCAGCAGAGACACGTCCGTCCCAACTCTGATGCCAGGACTGTGATGGTCGTGTTCCAGGTTATCTTGGCTCTTCAAATACGGGTTAGGTTGCCAAACATAAGCCCGGGAGCTGAGCTGTCAATGCGCGGATTATAACAATATAACAGGATTCGTATTTAATTTTCTATCTGAGCCCCCTGTGATCTGGCCACAGTGTTTATATCGTATGTATAGTCACTATAGGACTACAGTTACGTCCTGTAGTCCTGTCCTCACCTAAACGTTGCGCGTCACGATCTTTTCCAGACCCATGCGTTGAAGGTCCAATCGGACATATGGTAGTTTGCTACAAGGAAATTTCTCGCTTTGCATCGACTTTTGGACAGTTGTAACACAGCTTCATCACAAGTATTCCGAATTACAAATTTGTCCTTCGCTAGCTCTGAATACTAAGCCCTGAATTCTGTATCTTGATTGTTTATGATATCTTCAGATTTGTTTATTAGCACCAGACCTTGAAATGATCGTCCTTAGCAATTAGAGGCTATCGACTGCTATGTGATGGGTGTTCTAATCTGACGAAAAGTAAGTTTTTTTTTACTAATTTCATGAAATATCATCTCGCTACACCAATTCCCATTTTAATTTCATAATCTAAGCTTGTGTCTAACTTAATCCGATTTCTTCGTTTTATCAGATTCAAAATGTGTGACCTATCTTTGCTTAAGACCATGGCTTTCGTATTTAGGTCTACAGTTAGACCTTAATTCCGATAGGGGGTTATCTACTACATCTAGTAACGATCTCGTCGTTAAGCGCTGCTATGCACTGCGACTAGGAGCAGCCCCGTGCAATCCATACTGAGTCACTGTAGCGTGGAGTAATTCTTTGAGCCACGTGTCACTTATCACTTATTTTTAAATGATAATCATTATTATTTAGCATTTTTATTTCTTAACTCTTCGCAAGAGTTTCCCATGATCTTATGACTTATCTTATTGGGTCAGAAGATTATTGCCTTATTGTTACTTCCTCTTCCTCTACTCTCGAACTTCTTGATGTGAAATATAATGCAGCTCCATAAGCTTTTCTGAAATCAGCTCTTAGCTGTGAACTTCAACAAGCACTTCAATATCATTGTCGTCCATCTTCGGTCTCATGATCTTGACCAAAGACACAATCACGTTGACTACAGGCTCCATGGGTTTAGTCTGAAACCATATAAACCAAATATTCAACAACGCTCTCCGCCCAAAAGCTTCTTCCAAACAAAATTAACGGATCTCTTGGTAATCTTTTACCATGCCTTTTTAATCAAATTAAGGGAGACAACTTCTGAAGTTGTCTAAACACACTTTTTTAAATAATTTATGATCCTTTCTTCCTCTCCTCGTCACTCGTTATGCTAAACGTCGCTCGTTAAGCTAGTCATATTTTCAATTTTGTTCGGTATGCGAGGTTCCACGGTTGGTACGTTTGTTCCTAACGTAGCTTGGCATTGGTAGCCATATGGAATTTATTAGTAGCATCATCATAGGCGCAACAGCCCTATCGTAAAGCCTTGGCCTCCACCCTTCTCCATTTTATCCGGTCTGCGGCCACGTCGTTCTTTCTTACGGTAAGTTTCAATAATGTAGTGTACCTCTATACACAATCCGCCAACCTCAGCCTTGGTCTTTCGTTTCTTCAGGGACATAAAGGATTGTTAACCATAAGCCTTTTCGGCGGTTGACTGTACCGCATCCTTGACATGTAACCCGCCCACCGGAGTCACTCAGACGTCAGCTGTGACTGGGGTATCCTTGTAAAGTCGGTATAGCCCCTCATTGCCTCGGATACGCACTTCCCTGTATTCGATTACGGCTCCAAATATTTGTCTCAGAATCCTCCTTTCCAGTATACACAGTTGTCGCTCATTTTGTTTTGTCAAAGCCCAACATTCAGACCCGTTTGTTATGACGGGCCTTATGAGAGCCATGTAGAGCTTGACTTTAGTCTGCATTGAGAGGAATATCGACCGTAGATAGTGTTAAAGTCCAAAATAGCACCGGTTTGTTAACATTGTTTTTGTGCTGGCAAATAGCATGGTTCTAGTGAGCCGAGATATGTGAATTCCTGAACAGCCTCGAAGCTGTACTCTTTTACACTCAGGGGTTCAAGGATTTGTCTTTAGCATATGGGCACTGTTTCGCGTGTTTTGGTGTAATGGAAGATGAAAGAATTTTTGAGCAAAAACAACATCGGTATGCCACAGTTTCCGTATTCGATGAACATGTCCTCTACGACTTCTTTCTATTGATATGATGAAAAAAATATGGAAGGTTGACTTTGTGGTGGTTATTTCACTTCTTTCGATTAACCCTATGTTGCGCTTTGGCAACACCACACGGCGTCTCCGAAAATTTACCACGCTTCCCCCTAGCATTCCTCCGCCCGCAGTTGCAGCGTGTACACGCTCCTGCGTCACTCCGCCATGACACCTCTGGAGACTCATCTTAAGACAGAATAGCTAAGGGCTAAGCTAAACTCTATACTGAAAAAATGTTTTGAAAATTGCTTCGAAGTAGAGAAAAAGCGCTGAGACTAGTGTATGATGTATCTGATGGGGGGTGATTTTAAAAGGACAGAAATAATATTGATATATGAAGGATTTTTTGAAAAATATGGAAAATTCTGTAGCATTTCAATGTGCGAGAGGAATCTCTATTCTTATCTCATTTCCTCAGTTATCCATCCCATTCCATTCGAATCCGATTCGACCTAAGGTGCGACCACATCGATAACAACGAGGCAACATGTTGCATGTGGCGTCGACACGAAAATAATTTGCGAGAGCAGCGGGTAATCGTCTCGGGGGTTTCGCGCCTCTCCTCTTCCCGCGGAGCCCCTGGTCATTATCGAAGTGCGGACCGCCGGTTTCGCTGGTTGGGAACATCTGGCGCGAAGCCGAGAGCGCAGGACAGGGGTGGCGAGAGCGGGGGCCGCGGGCGGGGGGCGGGGGGCTCACTTGTTACTCGCCCGGCCCGGCCAGCAACAGTCTGCCGGCGACACTCCGCCGACCACCGCGCGCCACCCCTGACGCGAGACGCACATACACACATACACACATACACACACACACACCGAGGCAGAGCCGTTTCAGGTAAAACAAACACGTGGACGAAGAAAAACGTTAAAAACAACAACAATCACCGCGTACAAAATAAATACTCAATCGATTAAAAATTCTCAATTAAATAAATTAATTACCCCAAGAATCGAGCGTCGAGTGAGTGAAATATCTGAAATATTTAATGTGATTCGGCGACGTCCTGGATTGGATATCGCAATACCTGGTAAGAATTATTTATGTATCTAGATAATAATCTGTATTTAAATCTGAGAGACGCCATCTCCTGTACTTAATACAATAGGCGCGCTATTCTGAAGGATTTCAGGTTTGACTTTTGGGTCAAGGATGTGTAAACAATATGGCCGTGACCCGTATTGTTTGAGTTTCGACCAATACACCGTGCGAGCTCGGTGCAAGGTGCATTCGATAGCGGAAAAACCTCGAAATAATGCAGACGAGCTGAAACAGTTTTCAGCGGAATTCGAGCTCGCGCGCAAAAATTGGATTATTTTCTGGGGACGTTATTAATTTTTCTATGCCAAAGAAGCGGCTTAACGAAAATTTATATGAAACAGGTCAGGGATGGCCTATATATTGGTGACTAACGAAATTATTTCGCATCGCTGTGTTACGAGCTCGATCTAAAATTTATTTCTGTGGCCCTTTAACGCGTTTTCGATCGATGAGCGCCTAAAATTTTAATGTTTTCAGCCAGTCGTCGCGGATAGATTAGACAATAGGCATGTGCGGTTGGGTGAAAAATATTTACATTTCAATGAAAAAAATCACATCAATATATGTGCATAAATAAATAGAGAAAATCTGTTTTCTTTTCATTAAAAATCAGATTAAATCCATTTTAATTGGAATCATTTCATTTTTTCCCATAAATTGAACTGATTTATATTTCATATCGTCTGAACTTGTCATTTTAACATATTTCATAGTTATGCCAGCTTGGATTTTTCTCCTTAATAAAACAAAACATATTCCTGAAAAACAATCAGATAATTCCTCGATTTAAAAATAATATGAAAATTCCACGAGATGAATTAAATTAAAATTTTTATTATGATTTAAGATATCCTCAATCGAATAACGTAATTTAAAAAATATTTATTTTAATAAATACTGGCAATATAGTCCAGTATTATAGTAATAATACAGAAAATGATTAAAATCATTTTCTGAACTAAGAAAATTTAATTTCGGTATGATATGATCAAAAAAATATAGAATTTTTGTTTTTCTCAATTAATTTCATCCTATTTTAATTAGATACACGATTTTTTCGAACTATGAAGCACTTCTAGAACGCCATTTTTTATGTCTTTGTCTTGTTAATGTTGGCATGACGTCTTCTTTTCATTTTTGTACAATCTACAATATAAAATTGCTCCAAGAACTATATCAGATGAATACGGAGGCTAAAGGATCATCACAGTTTTGTTTTTTATAATTTTATTTGCAAAAGAAAAAATCGCCGGGCCCCCAAACACATGAAACCTTTTCAAAGGCTAATAATACAATGAGGATCTAATATGGTTATCAATGTCAAAATAGGGCAAGGACACATATAGCTACGCAATTTTTTTAAAAATTATAAATATTATTTTCTTATTAACGATTTATTTATTAAATATTGCAATAATTTTATATTTTATTGAAAATAATAATAATGAAAATTTACTCACCCCACGGCCTTCACAGTTTTCCCCAGTGTCCCAATCAAGATTTTCAAGCCCTTTCTCAGCAATCGTCTGAAAATGTTGACACCGTCGGCCTTTCCCCGCAGTGGCTAAATCAACTGATTGGAAAAGCCTCGGATTCGAGTTACAGATGTTCACCCCCGTTTCCGGACGTCACGAAGAGGGTTAAAATAAAATTACGCCAATTGTCTCCCGGGGACGGAGCGTTAACATTTTCCGAGCATGATTCAGCTTTTTGCATTAATTCCTTTACGACGGTCGGGCACTAAAAAAGACGGACGCTTCCGCTGAAAAGGAAGGCACCGGTCCAGGCAGGCCCGCCTGTTGATCCTATATTGGTGGACGAAGGAGGAGTTCGGGGGGGGGGGATACAGGAAAATGCGGCCGGGGGGAGGGTGGAAATAAAAGGCGTAATAAAACTCGACGTAGCTCCCGGCCAGCACCGCCATGTTTACTGGCCCTCCCCACTTTATGGTGTGATTCTGCCTTTAATTTTATTGGCGCTTATTGGGACACTATAAAATTTTCAATAACATCGCTAATATCCGGTACGTGGTGATGGACGTGTACGTGGTAAACCGAGTACTCGCCTTCACATCACACCAAATGCAATTAATTTATTTCGGAATGGAAAATTGTTTGCAGTGTATGCAGCAATATGCAATATTTAAATTAATAGGATGAATAATGAAAAGGCTGAATAAAATTACAGCTAATTATCTATTGGAGTATAAAAGAACAATATAATTGATTGATATTTTTTGTTTTTCTTTTTAAAAAGCTATGTTTATTAACGTTTGAAAGCATTCTTCATGCTTCAATGTAGTTTCTGTTGATAACATATCACTCTCTTCTCTCATAAAACATTAACAATATTGTTTATATAGGATTATTTAGAAATAACCAATTATAATTAATCGGACGAATAGTTAGATAGAAAATGAAAATGTATATCTCCGACATTTTTTTTAAACCGATGTTTTTTATTTTTCTAATATAAATTCTACATATTACAAACTTTTTGTATTTTTCAGAAAAACTCTAAAGAATAAATATTATAAGTAATCATTGTCCTTTATTGTAACCAACAATATTCCCTTCTGTTTCTATGAGCGCGATGATTTTTCTCGCTCGCATCCGGTAAGATGCGTGAAACGTGCGAGTGACACGTGCAGTTAGAGTTCAGTGTGCGGCGAGACATCACCGAGAGCGTTGTCATTTACGCGTCATATTAAATAAAAAAAAACAAATTATGAAGCATTTCATAATTAACTATTTTTATTCTTAGAATAATTAAATTTAAAAAAAATGTTAAGATATTGATGAAGAATTTATCACTATCTTATCTTGACTTGAAATGCTTGGGGTATAAAAAGTTTGAAAGGCTTGTATTGAGATGCTTCGGACGAAGCGGTATTAACTGATATTAAAATGTGCTCTTTTTTTACTCGATAGATAATTCCGATTAGAAACCGTGTAAAAAAGTATTAATGAAAACCAAATTTACATCTGCAAATTTTTTTGCAGATGTATTTTAATTAGGAAAAAAATAATTGTACGTTTTTGAATTTTGAATTTGAATTTAAAAGCTGTTATAAAATCGTAAAATATTGCAAACCCTCGTGAATTAAATGGGCTGTTATTAGATATAATTCAGCAATTTTTTAACTTTTTTTACTCATTCGTAATTGGCTATTGAGACAGCAAAAAACCGTAAAATGATGTCCTTTTGCACAAAGTACACCAGGGCAAAATTAAAAATACATCCTTGAATTTATGAACTTTAATTAGGATAGAATAGAAAATGTAATGATAATTTGTTACAAAAATACTGAATTATTTTTTTTAATTTTCTTCTCTTTGCATGTCAGAATTTTACTGAATTTAAAGAAGTAAATAAATTCAGGATATTTTCCAGATATATTTTCCTCAATGACCTCAATCATCATGTTTAACATACGTATACGCCCGAGTTTTCCTGGCCCGATTTTTCATATACCATTATCAATATGTTTTCGAAAAATTATTTTCATCTTATTCTTAACATTTTAGATAATATTTAGAGAATTTAACAATAGCAAAAATAAATTCAGGATTCGGTAAATCTAATGGCGCTGATTTTAATTAAATTAAAATTTTATTATATATACATGCATTTTAAAATAAACTGCTACGTTTTTAATTAGTGCACGGTATGAATTAAAATAAATAATGCTTATCTATTTCGTTATGTTATGAACACCTGGTGCTTTGTCGTAAAAAAAATCCAGCGGCGGCCAACTGCTGCAAACCGTTGCATCCACTCGCGGCGGATATAATATTTTTTTATGAATCCGGAATTTACACGATGCTCAAAACCGTAAAATATTGTGCTCTTCAGAAAAAAATTTAATAATCATTAAATTTTTATTTAAAAAATGAGATATTAGCAAATTCTCAAACAAACACGCGAAGCTCTTGTCATAATATGTACGAATGAAGAATAATATGCTTTCGGTCCGCTTTCCAGGTATTAAAAACATGGGACGTGGTTAAGCATTTACTTTTTTTAGTTTTTTTGTATTTTATGTTGATGAAAAAATTATGATAGCCTTTTGTGAACCCTTTTTAAATTAAATATTCAGCAAAAGCGTAGAGACACAGCTCTCCTCTCCTGTTCTATTCCCGGTATACTTTCATGCGGTAATTAAAATGTCCACGTACATATACATATTTTTTCATCCGGTGCAAATAAGAACGAACGTAAATTGGTACATACCCGTGTACAAGTTTAACGCGACGAATTAGTACTGCTGTGAATGAAAATTTTAATGGCGGAATAATTAATGCGTGTTTGTCTGACGGACTTTATGTAAGAGAGGATGAATTATAATTTAATAAAAAAAAACAGTAATACGATAATACAGACACTGAACATAAATTGGACATTTCCGCGAAAATTTGAATAAATTGGTCACATAAACCGGGATCAGAAGTAGCTGATAGACGGAAGATCTTGTGGTTGCAAGACATCCGCAACTGAAGCGGCCCTAGATTAGATGGGCTTTTACATCTTTCCGATAAGAGACTAAAGCCCATAACGTATAGATATCATATGTAAATTATTATAATATTTAATTACGGATTATAAAGACGGACATAATAAATAATTCTTGTTAAATTAGTCGATCCAGATCTACCTACATACATTTATTTTTTTATTATTAAATATGATTAAGAATTAATAATCTTATTGTGAAGTAACCATACATTTTTTAAATCATGTTTACTTAGCCTATCCTTCATAGCGGCTCGAATACAACCGCGTCGTCCAAAGGGGGTATCTCAGAGACCCCAAGCATATCAAATTAAGATAATGATAAATTCCTTATCAAAATGCTTTATAATTTGATAGATATTTTGGTCTCATCGCAGACTGAGCTATCGCGACACATATCACTCGCACGTTTCATATGCACCCGGCACATCGTACCGGATGCGAGCGAGAAATAACATCGCGCACGTGGCAACAGCAGCGAATATTGTCTTTTTTATTATTTTTTTCGCAATTGCAGTTAATAAAGGACAATGATCATCTATAATATTTATTTTTTAGACTTTTTTGAACATGTTTGTGACATATATAATTTATATTAAAAAAACATAGGGTACCTAACCCCTTCGGCACATCTAAAACAGTTTATAGCAGTGTTCCCCAACCTCTTTAGATATGTGGACCGATGAAAAAGGGATTTTTTTTTCGCGGACCACTAATACTGAAATAAAAATGTTTATTTAATATTTTTTAATCTTATATTAGATTAAATTAGATGGACATATGTTACTATAATTAATAAAAAAAAACACATATTTTTTTTTACATGAATAGATCGTTGAAAATGACATTAATAAATTTAAAGCTTTACAGCTTAAAGATGGATATTCATCTTCCACTAATATCCAAAACTGAGGCAATATTAATGTTTTGTGTCTGGATATAAGAGTGACAACCGAAGACAACTATATTAATTGTTCTTTTTCTCTACTCATAAGAGTACATGAAATTATATCCTCCATGAAGGGATTATTAATTCAAAGATTTCCTTTGCGTAGATCTTCATTTTCGAGATAATAATGATTAAATTTAAGAACCAATGTCTTCAAGTGTTGACTTATTACATTTAAAACGCATTTCTTGTCGACGTCAGCAGCAATTAAAAATTCTTACAAAAGTGGAAACATTCTAAATCCTCTTGTACACGACAATCTTAAAGAACCGCTTCTTTTTAAATGTATCGACCTTATTTCGCAATTAAAAAATATTTGTACAAAACCCCTGGAAGATTATTAAGGTCATTAAGTAGACTAAATATGTCCGCCATATATGTGAGTTTACTCATACATTCCTCGTCCAAAAAATGTTCTAGTAGGGTGGAGTTTCTCTCTCTCTCATAAATTCTCGAATTGGCTCTAGCCTCGGCTTTCGGGTTTATGGCTGACGACCTGACCCGTATTCGAAGAGCCACAATAACCTGGAGGACGACCGTCGCAGTCCTGACATCGGGGTTGAGACGGACGTGTCTCTGCTAGAGATCGCGTAATGTCCTCCGAGTGGCAAAGACCTGCCTTAGGATTATAAGGCCACTTAAATAATAATAATAATAATATCTGTCTAATCAAATGTTGTTCAATCAACAGTTGCTCTTAAACTCAACTCAATTCTAAAACTAGTTCACAGTATCGCAAAAGCTACAGAAAATTATTTGTTTTATAACAATATTTTTATAGAAAATAAGTGTTAATAATATTAGTGTAATATTTTTTAATTTAAATACAATTATGGCATTTAAAATTATTCATATTGTGTAAATCCACTCTCATTCTTATTCTTATATATTTAGTAATATGCTTATATTTTTAAACATTTTAATTGTAAACGATGCAAAACCGGGGATATTAACATATATTTTCCATGATAAAGTATTTCTTAGAAATATTTAATATGCACAGATTTAATGTGAATTTTTAAAATATGTACCGGTTATGATATGGAATATTATATATTTCAAAGAAAATGTATTTGACCTTTTTAAATAATAATATATATGTTTGCAAATAATGTTCGTATCTCTCGCAATATTATTACGTATGTATGCTTTCATTCGTGGATATTTCAACATTCTTTGCATTTCAGCGTCCTTGAAAATTTTAATATTTAAATCGACGCTGGAAAGCAATTTTACTGATTCTCGATAAAATACGATACCATGATCAAATTTTATAAAAATGTTGTAAAAGATCAAAATCACGGTTCTACTTTGTTTAGTTTAAGAAGTATTAACATTTTATGTGTTTTTTCATCTAAAAGAACCATTTCCTAAAACGTCGTATATTTCGTATCTGAAAAATACAGATCAATAGAGTATTGTTTAAAGATTACTAATTAAAATTAAGGACGAAAAGAACAATAAATCAATCCCTGATAATTTTGATTGAGTTCCAATAACTATCGATGTCATGTTTAAAACTTCAACGTGGGTTCTGGATTTTTTTTTAAATATAAAATTAATATTGAGTTTTCTTAGAAATAAACAGTATTATTCTTCTTGGATTCATTTTTTATATTTTTTCCAGAGGTCAATGCTTTTTATTATAATTAAAATATTCATGGCATTTTATTTTCATCATCTATAGCTATAAAAAAAGTTTTTTTATATCAAAAGTATTTTTTTTTTGCTTATTTTAATTAGGAAATTAATGAATGGGCTTTTAATTGTTAATTTGTTGCCATTACCGAAAATCCATCTGACGTCATTTGTATCGTCAATAAATGCGTAATTACCGTGATCGCATTTTCAGCAGTTTTCCGATAAAATTATATTATTTATATTTCGTCATTGTTTTATAAAAGTTATGTATATTTTGTTGTATACATAATTTTCAGTATTTTGTAAATTGTAATGGAAAAAGATATAACAGCATAATGTCGTCAGTGGAAATGGAAAAGCCGAAATGTCTGTTGCAGCTGATAAAAAAGGTTTATTGCGGATAAACGATAACAACGAGCTGTCAGGACATCGTTCAGGACACAATGGCGATATCCCCAGAGCAATACATCCGACTCCTGTGCTGAAGTGCTGAAATAATTTATGACATTGTCGACGGGGGCTCACTTTTCAATAATCCCGTGTACATTACAATGCGAAGAATCGTACGTTCAGGCAACTGGAGCCACGTTTATAATTTCCTCTTGATCCGCGAATATATCCGGCCGAGTGATAACGTAACGAAATTGGATCAATGATTGATGTTCGATTCGGAAGTCCCCCCCGCAACATTTCGACATGGCGAGATGATGAACGATACCTTGAGCGAGTCGAATTAATTACTCGGCAAGGCTCTAGCCAATTAAACTATTGTCGCACTAATGCCGTGTCTGAATTATTTCGTTGGATATATTGAATCGGAATAATTTCGGCGTTTAACGTTCGTCGCTTGACAAATGTGTCTCCGAGTCTTTTTGCCGTTTTCAGGCAAAATAATGCGGGAGGAGTACACATTTTGTCAATGGAAACCTCCCTCCACCCACCCCTTTTATGTCGCCATCGTCAGGTGCTAACTTTATTTTCCGTCGCAAGAAGGAAGCAAAGTAGTATAAATTTTGGCGTGCTACTTTGGAGAGAGTAGCTTTAACATCTGCCCCAACATTCAAGGCTTTCTTCTAATATATAATCGATTTATTGTATACGTATGTATCATAAATTTTATTGAGAGTGTATTCGATTGAAATATTTATGAAGTGAAGAATTTAAAATTACCATATGTATATACGTGTATTATACGGTACTTCTACAACACGTTTAATCAATTATGACAAATTAATGAAAAAAATATTTTTTTTTAAACATCTAGGACGGTATAAAAAATTAAAATAAGATAAGATCAGCGCAAAAATACTCTTACAATAATACTAAGGTTAAAAACCTGAATTAACAGAGAGGCCTAGAAATTTATGGTCATTAAAGAAGAACTGAAAAACCGTTTTCTGAAGATCAACAATCTTTCTACGATTTTACATCTAAAAAAGGATTATTTAGAACAGTGGTTCTTAACCTTTTGAGTGAGCCGCACCCCTTTGAATCTGAAAATTAGGTCTCCCGCACCCCCATTTATTTTTTTAATTTAAAAACTACATTTTTTCGAGAAATATATTGTGTATTTAAAAAAATATGTACGTTTTATATTATAGTACATTTCAAAAAAGAAACAATTGGCCAAAGCCACTGAAAAAAATCAAGTATTTTTCAAATATCACCAAATAATTATTTTGTTAGAACTGTCCCGCACCCCCAGAAATACCTTCCTGCACCCCTAGGAGTGCGCGCACCCCCGGTTAATAACCATTGATTTAGAAAATTTAAAAAGCGATTTTTACTAAATAATATGAAAATTCACCCAAGAAACCGCCGAAATTTTAAAAAATATGAACTACACAACACGCCGAGTATTTAATGCCGATGATACAAGATTACGTTGGAAGAAAATTCCATATCCAACCTGCATGTCAAAAAGCGGAAACGGGAAAGGATTCAATGCGCCGAGAGAAAGGATTTTTTTTTACGTGTGTTTTAATTCTTCTAGTAAGTTCAACTTAGCTGTATTTATTAATCAGCCTTAAACTCACAAGGACAAGATAAAGATTTTCCTGTTTATTAAAGAGCAAATAAAAAAAAAGTATGGATGACAAATTGGTTAATAAAATGGTTATAAAATTGGTTTTATGCTCAATGCATAAACTTATATGAAGAAAATGAATCTCGTTTTTAAAATTTGATTGATTCTAAACAATACACCAGTACATTAGAGAGATATAAAACATCTTAATATTGAAATATAAATTTTAATACCAAATAATAATGGACCAAGGAATAAGTCCATTATTAAAAGCGTATTATATTCGTTGAGTATTAAAAAAAAAAAAATAATATAGATTTATGAGAAATTAACAGTTCCACAAGCTTGGAAAAAAAATCTTTTCTAAACTCTTTCTGTATCTGTCAAAGAAATAAAATAATCCAAATTAAATGTTTGCTTTAAAAAGTTGTGACCAGATGAAGTTATTAGAGAAAATGTTGTTTAATCAATAAAAGATGATTATGTAAAAAAAAATAATATTTGTCGTGGTATTTGTGAAGAGAAGAACAACCATCGTGAGCCTAGCCTCAGAATTGAGTAGGAAACGCCTCTGCTGATGTTTGGGAAGTGGATAGAAGAAGCGCAGGACCGGCGGAGATCGCATAGTGTCCTGTAGATGGCTATTAAATAATGAATATTAAATAATTGTGAAGATGCATTTGATGACCTGAATATTCAAGATATCAATGAAATATTGTAGAGCCGTTCTTTTAGCAAAGAAGTACTAGACAAATGATGAGGTAAACCTACCATATAAGCAAGAATGCAGTTCAGACAAAACAGCTGCATGTCTCATATTAAAAACAATATACAACGTTTATGGGTAATTAACAAATTGTTGTAAGCAATATTCCCAAAATACCTAAATAATTTTCTTCTTCGACCCCCTTACATTTTTTCTATAATCTACAGCAGTATCAATATCTATACTTTCTGAGTATTTTAAATAAATACGTAAAGCATTTTATATGGATATTATCATAAAACAAATGTATACCCTATTATTTTAGTGTATACATTTGCTAAAAGTTAGTTTTTTCAACAAAAATAATTGAATTACTTTATGTATTTTTTTAAAATCTTAACAGCCGATAAATTCGCCGAATTCTAAAGCGTTTTATGACATTTATTCAAGTAATGAATAGAACCTTCACGGGGCTTCAAGGGGTTTATTTTATCAAGCAAAAAACAATGTTCAATTTCGTGGTAAACGATAAATATAGAGATTGCTGTGTCCATCCATCGTGTCTTAAAAGAGACTCTGGTTATATCGAAAATAAAAATGAAATTAAAGGGTATATTGTAAAAAAATATCATTGGATTCTAAGAAAAAAATGTAATTGAAGTCGTGTGCTTAGAATTTTGTGATGCGTGAAATCTGTCCGCCATGGATGTCCACATTACTTTTTTTTCGTTTCGTTATCTACTTTTCTATTATCAAGCGATACGCAGTATTTATTAATTACTTATACTTTAATAGCTAATGACTAGTATTGATTAACCACAATAAAGTTTAAAACGCGATACGAAATAGGTTCAATTAATTATATACATCGAAATTCACCATTTTGCATATTGAATTGTATTATTACTTTATTATTCCTTATATAGAAAATGGTTGGTGTAATTTTACAGAGAAAATTCTGTAAAATTCATTATCTTTACACGAGTTTACATTCTCGTGATGGAACGCAAAGCTGCAGCGTCTGTTTTAAATTAATTTCAAACACAGATTTCCTGGATCTGCTTTGAAAATTTTTATTTTAATAAAAAGTCTTTAAAGATATAGTATTTTAATTGAAAATAATAGTTATATATTTTTTTAATTGATCCAAAATTTAATTTACTCATCGTCTGCGTTTCAGAACATCAATCAATGTATGTTTAGTAGAATAAATATCTATATATATATATATTTTTGCTTAGTACATTTCGGCCTGCTAATTCCACTAGCCCTGGAATTACCAAGAATAACTAATTCCAATTACCACAAATAAGTAACAGGCGATGCCTCAAAGAAACGGTGACAAGTTACAAAATTAATTAGTACGTCGGTAAGGCGTAATCCTAATAACTGTCGTAACGAAAAAAAAATAGATATATACGAGCAAACACAGGTCCGTATTGAGAGCCCACGGTGTTTGTCGAGTTAACTAAACAGCGTCGGTTTTTACGCCTTTCCGAGTTTTCCGTTCGAAGTAGGTGAAGTGGAGGATGAGAACGGGTGGGTTTTCCCCGTGACGTCACCGATCCCCCGGGCGAGGACTAGGTGACAGATTTTTGTTTACCTGCCGGACGATAATGTGTCTTGAGATATTGATCACGATATCGGAATTTAGAAGAATAAGACCCGAAAATAATTCTAACACCGTAGATTATCTTATATATATATATATATATATATATTGAATATAAAAAAAATGTGGTAAATGACGGATTGATAAAACTTTCACTGGGTGCTTAGACCTCAAAGAGATATTCTACAAAATGATATATAAAATCTACAATTATTCTTATATATCAGACATTAATTTATAATTTATTTGCTTTATGAAAAATAGATCATTTTCTTGGTGTTTATTTTGTATCAATATACTTTATTAATTAGTTTTGGCAATTCGTGGTTTTAGCACGAGTGATATTTTTACACTCTGACATTATAAAAATATAGTGTTGTCTATAATTTTTAATGACAAAAACCTATTTTATATTTTTGGATATTAAAAACGGCAATATTAAATCTGTTATTTTAATAATCGATTAAAAAATTCATATCGGGCAATAAAAATAGATTTTTATAATATAATCCACAGTGAAATATTTGATAATTAATTTTTGGAGTTAAGTCAAAGTTAGTCATTGTATTTAGGACATCAAGTGTTTATGATGAGTGATAAAACCATGTCATTTTTATATATTGTTTTTCTAAAAATCATAAAAGCCTCGACACTTTTCTTTTTTAAAAAATAAGAAACAAAATGCATACATGATTAAAAAAAATGTTACGAGGTGAAAAATCACTGAAATTCTTCTCATGCTTAAGATGATTGACAAATAAGACAAATTATATTGAAGAATCGTTTCGTAACTTCGGCAAAGTTTAAACAGAGTTCATTTTGCAAACTGAAAAGTAATTTTGTAATAAAAATAAAACAAAAACTTAAATGAGATCGGCTTAACTCGACTCTCTCTGTCAATAAAACCAAGAAAATAGAGAAAATTGGTTTTCAATTGGTCAAGAATAGCAAAAATTAGACCGCTCGAAGATTAAGAAACGATAAAAATTCTCTAATGAATAAATGTGTATTTGTTTGTGATAAAATTATCATCCTGGAAAGGCCTGTAGATGCACAGGGATATAAAAAACAGTGATGTAATAAATACCATAGAAGTATTGATAGCAATGTTCAATGTTAAAAAAAATAGATTTAAAATTGTTTTAAAGAATACTAAACAATTCCCCAATCAGAACTTAACGCATATTTTTCATGGACAAGACAGATCAAGAAAATGAACCATCATGCTATTTCTGAGTTTTATATTTTTAAACATAAATTTAATTTCATTGTTAAGGTTGATGGTCTAAGAAAATTCTCTGAAAAATACGTTTGATAATATATGCTATTTTAATTCGAAATCAGACAGTTTTTACAAGTAATAATGATGGAAATAATTATATTTTAATTTTTCTTCACAGTATACTTTTCTTTTTGTTATGCTTACAATATGTATGTAATAATAATTTTTATTATATTTGTAGAAATACGTTTTATCTACAAATATATCAAGAAGATATAACATCTATTAAAATACATTACTTTCATTTTATCAGTTAGGTTGTTAGTTTTCTTCTTGTTGAGTAGCTTAACAAAGGATATGTTAGAATAACGAATAAATCGAAATATAATTTAAAGATATTATTTAAAGACATTATGATGTGTAAGTTATTATTTAAAAAAAATATAAAAACATACAAAGGTTTATCATAAACCCGATTTATTTGTTAACGTTGCGCTTTTCCACGATTCATTTATAGATTTATTTAGCGGTGATTTTCTATCCATATGATCAAAGGGG
This sequence comes from Philopotamus ludificatus, assembly GCA_022495035.1. NCBI lineage: Eukaryota > Metazoa > Arthropoda > Insecta > Trichoptera > Philopotamidae > Philopotamus > Philopotamus ludificatus. Next base: position 3,070 of record JAGXCT010033599.1, on the reverse strand, counting down.
TAGAGCCACCACAACTGTAGATATTCGAATCCCTTGGTTATATTGATCGTCTAAAAATAACCAACTCGCACATTTGTATGCTCGTTTCGATATCGGTCAGCCAGCATCCGTGCCATTAAATTATTGCGCATAATTCGGAGATTTACATATTTACCTAATTTTAGAACCGCAACTAGCAGGCGTACCGAATAAATTATGCAGATTAAATTTCAGACATATTGTAATCCTGTACACAGGCATAGATAATTATTAAATATTTGAGGCATGTTGTGTCGTCGACGCCATGTTTTTTTTTTTCGGCAAAGTTTAAACGAAACCGGTACAAGGAATTTTAACAAATATGTTTTGCTGTCGATTTTTCTTTTGCGAGATTTTTTACTAAGTCCTTTGTCGAGATGTTGAACTTTAGCAATAAAACTGTAAGAAAATAAAGTCAAACATAAACGAGGAGATATTTTCTTCAAAGCCGGCGAGTTTTTAAAGGAAAATTCCGCAAATATTTTATATCTACGGAATTTACTAAATATTTATTCTGTTAAACAGGGCTACATTAGATTAACATTCGTTTATATATTTTTGCGCTAGATTTAATTTTAGATTTTGCATTCCTTGGGGTTTTGCTTTCAAAATGAAAATCGCGATACGTAAGAAAATTTATATTTAGATCAAAGCTGTGCTCTTATATTTTTGTCATAATTAATTATTAATACCTTTGCATAATAGGGCTTTGTACGACAAGTCATCAGCAGGTGTTTTCACGGCGATGCTGATTCGGGGCTCAGCTGGGTGGCGGCGAGATGGGGTGACGGGGGATGAGGGTGGATGGTGTTATCAGGCTTATGGTGTTAGTATTATTATGATGAAGTTCACTTCCAGAACCGATAGGAGTGGAAAATTACTGATTATCATTAAAACTTTCGATGGTATTGCGGTCGGGTTATTAATTCTCAACTTCGTCGTAGTCAGGCGCCGATGGAGCTTTTCCACATTTCGTATCGTAATTAATTTTTAATGCTGTATACACGGGATAAAGTTTGCAACGATATATGTAGACATTCGGGATAAAGACCTTTTTTAAATTTTATTAATATACCTCGTTGTAAATTAAGAAAAATCTCAAAAACGATTATTTAGTGAAAAGCGCTTAAAATAATTATACGGACAATTCGCGTGTAATTAATTCATACTTTATCATGTTCTTATGTGATTACTGTTGCCAAATATTATATCCTGGAGCAGGGGTTTCGCAAACTTTTTCTCCAATGGAACACTTGGCAAATCCGGGAAAATTAACGCAACCCTTAACTTATTTTTTCATAATAGTAAAAATGAAACTTTGACTTCATTGGAGTATAATAATAATATCCTGTCTCGAATATAATAGGTGGATGAAAACGGAAATTAAGCAATAATAGCTATTATTGAATCACCGTTTATTGGAAGATCTTTGTATTTTTGTTTCAAATCAGATGCACTAATTAAAACAATTAGATTTTCATAATCACTCGCGCCTACTACTAGTTTATTTGTCACGGAAAATATATTTCGAACCCAAAAATCGAACTTCTAGTTTTCGGAAAATATTGTAAAAAAAACTGTTTTCAAATATTTATATAAGTTAGAAAAACTTAATTATTAGATTCGACTGAAGAATTTTAAAACTGAATTGTTTTAATCATAAAAAACAATTTTACTCTTGTATTAAAAATTGAAATACCCTTTTCTTATTGTGTTAAGTTTACTTCATTACTCTTTGTACAAATGTCTGCGAGTTCTGATAGATCTATCAACAATCAAAGATTTGTTAAAGTTTTATCCTAGATCATTTTGTGTCTTCTTGTAGATACAAAGAAAAAAATATTATTAGAGCTTTTCTTTCGGATAATCATTTCACATCTTTATGTATTTAAAGAACTCTATTTACTACCCATCTCATCTCACAAAATTTTAAATAATCTGGATCGAATATTTTTTTAAACTTATAGATTATATTTCAGTCCGCTTCTACTCCAAAATTCTACATTAAATTAAGCCTACTTAAGTTCTGAAAAATTTACAATAGATTTTCTAGACAAAGATGGATTTTGCATGAGGATTCTTGACCATTGTTTGTGTCTCCGTTTTGGGTGCTACAAGTGATGTTTTATGTTTTATTTATCACCTTACATCTATCAAAAAATAACGTTATTTTACTATTTTTTTTAAACATTGGTTAAGATGGGGAGTTGTATTTCTAACTTACAATTTATATGAAATTACTATATATATTACTAGTATTAAAGCCAATAACGTAATCACCAATGTTTTTCAAAGAAGCTGGTAGCAAAACCTACCCCTCGATCAGGTCTAACTAAAAAAAATACTTTTGAGTATACCTTGGGATGCAAAAGGCATAATTTATCATCAAGTCTTATGGTATAACAATTGCGACTGAAATATTTTGTGCCCCAATAAAAAAAACTAATGCAACTATAAGGCTAAAGTGGCTGGAGAGAATGTTTAATGGATACTTAATTTAAATGCAACACAACAACACCCGACTCTATGTATCGAAAATGACTAAAAATAATATAAAGAAGCTTAGACGAAAACCCATTTTCCACACAGCTTCTTTCCGTTCTTATTTGGCTTTTTCATGTTATCATTTATTCAGGTCGAAAAAAAAACACAATTTAAAAGAGTGAAAAAAGGCTTTAAGAGATATTTGGTATCCAAATTTACTAACTTTTATTCTGACAGTATTAAATACTTATTAAATATGTAAGAATAAATGGAAGAAGGTTATGTCTATCAAAGGAGGAGATATTGTATCGATATAATAAGAAAACAAATACTCAATCTAATTAAATAAAGCTACCTCGTATCTTCATTATTTTTTCATGATTTTACGACGTTCTTTACTAATTACGAGGCTAATCGACGATCGATTAACCTCATAATTAATAAGTATATTTTACTATATTTTGATCTGAAAAAGCTCATCAAAAATCATTTTAAATAATGTTTTTTTTATTGAGTCGTGAAGCGATTACATATTATTATATATATTTTTTTTTATATAAGATATTAA
>JAGXCT010033598.1:0-33814 GCA_022495035.1 Philopotamus ludificatus | reverse complement strand
GCCATAGCCCGCGCCTCCCCTGGGAGGCGCGCCTCCCAGTTTGGAAACCGCTGCCTTAATCAAAGAATTATGATAAAAATATCGATTATGTAATACAAGTATTATTATTTCAGGGTCATATGGCGGGTAGTATTTTTACAGGACAGGGAGGGCCGAATCAACCATCTGGTCCATGCGCCTGGGAAATCGGTCAACTTTTGCGGTGTGCTCAAGGACAATCTGATTTAAGATTGTGCAAAGGATTCAACGAGGCTCTTCGCCAATGCAACCAAATAAAATGAATTTGAGTATTAATTGGCCTACCAATCGTTGATATATAGCCTCGAATATTTAATTTATTTATCGTATTTTAGTTCCTGAATGATGAATTTGGATATTTTTACATATATTACACTAATTTAAAATCCAGGAATTAGTATAAGAAAATGTACCTTTAAATACGACATAAGAGATAAGTAAAAATGTAACATTTTAAAAACATATTATTTAATTATTTTTATTTAAAGATTAACGATATACCAATTTATTGAACATATTTTTTTATAAAGTCGTAAAGCGATTAAATTTAAATATTGTTTTTTTATTATTATATTTTTTTATATAAACTATTAATCCACTTTCCATAATTTCTGAGAAACTTTAGTTTTTAATTTATTCTGTATGAAAATGGCTTTTTAAAAAATAAAGGCAATCTGATTAATGCTATATTTTTTTTCTTTTCTACGAATTGTAGAGTTCCGTTCATTGTATGTCCAAGTTGGTTTTATTGTACTTGATGTTGTTTATAAAAGTTTTAAATGATCTGTCCATTAACAGTTGTTTTGTGGCTCTTCATCTCTTTTTTTTACAATCCGAAATTTTTCATAAGCTATTTGGTTTATCGTTGTATTAACGATCATAAGGATAGTGTTGTAATTATTATCCTAAGGATAATTGTACTTCATGCCGTGTGTCCATTTCCACAGCCGTATTTTTCAGCCGCAGCTACTGCAGGGGAAGATTCTCTTGGATCAAATATCTTAAGTCAAAGATTCCCTCTTTCAAGGACAGGGAGGACCGCACCATCCGATCCATGCGCCTTGGAAATCGGTCAACTTTTGCAAAATATGCGAACGAATCAATGAGGCTCTTCGCCAATGCAAACAAAGAAAATATATTTGAGTATTATTACGCAAACCTTCTTGCAGTTATATTATTCACGAATAATATTAATATCTTCGAAGCTCAGATACAATAGATGATAAATAGCGTCTAATATTTAATTTATGTATTGTAATTCTATTCCTGAATAATGAATTTAGATATTTTGATAATATGTACTAAACTAATTCATTATTAATTTATTAAAAAATGTATATACTTCTAAATATGACTACACTAATTCATTATTAATATATTAAAAAATGTATATACTTCTAAATATGACATAAGAAATAAAAAAAAATGTTCAAAAATATCGTAAACGTTATTTCATTAGCAATTCTTAACCTATGAATCCAAATCAATACCAATAGCAATATATAATATAATATTAGGAATAGCGAAAAAAATTACCGTTTTTTAGTATAAAGGAAAAAATTATTTACAAAAATATTACAAATGATTTATTTGTTTAAATAACTTTCCATCATTTCTGAGGAACTTGACCATATGCATGATTCCTCTTATGGAGTGCCATGGACATGGTTTTCATGGGAATATATAGTGCAGTGGTTTCCTGTTGCCTTCTGCACCGCAGTATTATTTTACACTAAAGAGCGCTGCTGCCTGCTTTCCAGATTTCATTTTTGACAACTCATTATCGTGAAATCAAGGTCGTCAGCCTTCAGCCCACCCTTATATTGACCAGCGTCACTCAGAATTCTTCGGAATGGTCACCCATCTGATTACTATTTATGCTCAGTAGCGGTTAACTTGGTAATCATAATTCGATTGTAATTACCTTAAGCTATGGTGGGGATTACGAGATTGAATAATTTATTCTGTAGGCTTCTTAAAAAATAAAGGAAATCTAATTTTCTACGAATTGTAGAGTTACGCTCATGTCTATGTTGGTTTTATTGTACTTAATGTTGTTTATAAAAAAATTATATGATCTGTCCATTTTCAGTTGTTTTGTGGCTCTTCATCTCTTTTTTTACAAACCAAAAATATTTATGAGCTATAAGGTTTATTGTTGTATTAACGCTCAGAAGGATAGTGTTGTAATTATTATTCTAAGGTTAATTGTACTTCGTGCTGTATGTCCATTTCCCCAGCCCTATTTTTATTAGAAAATTTTAAAATATTCTCTAGATTCTAATAAGCAATTTTCTAATTCTTGAAAATTCTCTAAAAATATAATAAAATTATTTAGAATTTCTCGAAAATTCTCTATTACAATCTCTATTCGCCAGTGCAAACACTACAATCGTAAATTGAAATTTTCCATTGTTCTCATTACAAAGAGATCATTGATAAAATGTGTGATTTATACTGTTGCAATACGTATAGCATTATTTCATCACATGGAACTTGAAATAAATTATATAAGCTTGGATTAATTATAAATCAAACTTTTATTAAAAAAAATTAGGAGGCACAAACATGTTTAATCAGTAATTACGCACGTTTTAATGATAATTTTTATCAATTAACGTGAAATATACTTACGTATATTAATCATCAATATCATTGGTATTAAATATTCAGTGGAAACTGGAAACCAGTATTTTACCGTGCTGCAGGTTTCCGCTTAAGCTTATGGGTGTAATACGCTATAATGAAAACAAAGAAATATTGTATTAACCAAATCTCTATATAAATCTTAAAATCGACTAATTTGATTCAATCCTGAGTCTTACACGGGGAACATTTTCTTGTATTTGGAAGTCAGGCTGCTGGAGCTGTTCTAGATTATTGCTTTTGGGCGCCGATACCTTATTCTTTTGCCGTATATGGATTGAGAAGAGATCAAATCAGTATTTATGTTCGAACAACGCAATAACGATTTTATGGCTAAGAATTGTATTTCGGATGAATCATGTCGCACATAAGATAATTCGGATAAGATTGAAATATTAACACATGCCAAATTGAATTGATAATTAATCTTTCTTTTTCACGCATACATTAACTGTTGTGCTGAGAGAGCAGACGTAAATTATTTAAACGTCGCGCTTTTTAGTAGTTGGTTTAAATCTGTCCTTTTATACATATTTTATCTACCGAGCAGATATGACTCGCTTCACCCCTGCACCCATGTAAGCGTTTGCCTATACAAAATAGCTTTAATATGAAAATATAAAACCATGATATAGAAGTATCGTATTGTAATAGGAGGGTGTGGGTTTTTTTTTTATAATTTTCACTATTCATAAATGTATGGTTTTCATTTTATTTTCTCGGGTTGCATCATGTCTAAGTAGCATAATATTATCTCAATATAATTGGTTATTTAGTTATTATTGACTAAAATGTTTAATTCTTTATAGCTTTCGAAATAAAAACAATATTCACAATTCAATACCTAATTAAATAATCCAATACGTTTTATAATATTTCCTATTATATAAACAAGTATAAACAATTACCATAATAATGTTTAGTTCTAGCTAAATCATATTTTGAAATATAAACAATGAAAAATTTGCAGACAGAAAATGTCCAATTTACCTGTTCGACGACAAGGACCTGGCCTGGTGGGTCAAATGGCAGCTACTGCAACCGGTGTTGCTCTTGGATCCACTGTCGTAAGTATCTCAATTAAACAATTGTGATAGTAATATCGATTATGTAATAAAAGTATTATTATTTCAGGGTCATATGGCGGGTAGTGCTATTACAGGATTATTCAGTGGTGGAAACTCAGATCAGCCACACTTTCAAGGACAGGGAGGACCGCAACAACCATCTGGTCCATGCGCCTGGCAAATCGGTCAATTTTTGCAGTGTGCTCAAGGACAATCTGATTTAAGATTATGCGAAGAATTCAATGAGGATCTTCGCCAATGCAAAAAAAGAAAATATATTTGACTTTGCGCTCCAATGTCGCATGAGAAGCGGCCTTGAAGTTTTCAAATCAACAAATCAATTACGTATTATTCATAAAATTATTATTGTAAGTTTATAATATTCACTATATTTATAAACAATGATAAAATTGCACAAATCCAAACTAACAGTCCTGTTGTCGTCGGCGCCACTACAATTTTCTCAATCGAGGGCGAATCTATGGCAACTTTAAAATCACGCGTCCGCGAATCGGCTCTTGATCAGTGGCAGGAGAGGTAGGATTCCTTCGCCAAAGGGCGGACTACCTATCCCTTCTTTCACGATATCAGAACCAGGCTTAATTGTAGCCGATTCTTCCCAGACTTCTGGGTCCGTCTGGCCACGGTAATTTTAAGGCTAAACTTAAAGAGTTTAACCTTTTAGCATCTTCACATTGCTGGTGTGTACGTCTGTTAGGATTACAGTCACGTTCTGTGGTCCTTGTCCTTTCCCACGCCAGAGCGCCGCGACCTACCTCTATGCTGTCCGATGCGGCATTCTCCAGCGAGTCTTCCGGGTGGAGGGCCCCTATCGGACACATGGATCTGGTCAAAGGCGTGGATTTTATTACAGGGTTAATGGTTCGCCTTTGCATCGACTTCGGAGAGCTGTAAAGCCACTTCCTCTCCTTCTTCTCAAAAAAAAAGACTAGCATCATTTTAACTTCACGCGCTCTAAGAAAACTGCTTTTGTTGCACCATTGAACCGGCCCCAAGCCGGTATATGCGGTGTGGGTGGATGGCAAGGGATGGAACTGTGTCGGACCGGTCTGACACAGCTTCATCCTGGGTACAAAAGACAAAAATCCAAACTAATTATTTATTAAATAACACGTGTTGAGGTATTGAGGACTTCAAAAAGCTTCGAGTGCAAAAGGTTAATACGCCTACCTACTCGCAGTCGATCTCGAATAGTACTAATATTTTCGAATCTCGGATCCAATCGTTAATACTTTACCTATCGTATTTCTATCCCTGAATGATGTATTTATATTTTTTTTTGTTTATTACACTATTGAGGATATTTCAATGAGGCTATTCGCCAATGCAAGCAAAGCAATGTTGCGTGTTAAACGGGGGAGTATATTTATGCCTACCTTCTCGCGGTCTCCCCCGCTGGTAGTATTTAAGAAACTAAAATACATTCAGAGTTCAACACAACAAACCTAATATTTAATATCTTATATGAGAAATTCCCCCGCTCCTCCATTCTTAAACAGTCATTTTAATTTTACCAAGATGTGGGTAACTCTAAACCGTGCCCGCACAGGTCACGGCAGGACAGCGGAAACCCTCTACAAATGGGGTTACGCAGAGAGTCCCACATGTGAGTGCGGAGCGATCCAGTCCTACCTGCCACACAGCAGAGGAGGCCACTCCCATCCTTTCCCGGGTGGCCTAGCTGCTAACAATTCCTTAGCCTGGAATGCACTATAAATGGCTGGCACCCTGCGCTATAGGCCAGCCCCCCCCTGCACGTGAACATGATCATCATCCAACTTGGATCACCCATCATTACACCCTCTGATACCTGCCATCCTAATGTTCCTAATTACTACTACAATTACTATTACTATTATTTTATTTATTATTATTATTATTATTATTATTTTATTATAGATTATTGTTATTAATATTATTATTGTTTATTATTTTACGATTGTTTATATAAACCATGTATTCTGTATTCATACGACAAATAAATAAATTTAAATTTTAAAAATAACTCGTTTCATGAAAATTATTGATTCAGATTGGTCTGACACAGTTACATCCGGATAATCAAAGATTTTTTGTATTTTTATTTATTTTATCTTCTTTGATAATATTGATTTTAGTTTCTAATTATTTATGTTTTTGTAAATAGTAATTCATAATATGTTGCATTTGAGAACACATCTTTTTGTCTAAATAAATTTATTTTTTATAGTGTATAATGATTTACGTGATGTATTCGAGGAAATACGTGTGGTCGATAGTTAAAATGATTTTTTTAATTCCCGATTGATCGCAAAATTTCTCCTATTCAGAACGTATCCACAGCGATTAACGAAGATCAACAATCTACCTGTATAATAAATATTTTTTTAAACGTTGCTGTTTAATTTATTAATAATCGTTGCAACGTTTATTAATAATCGTTGCATTTGCACCTACGTTGAGTCAAATCAACGTATGACGAGGCGCAAAAGACCATTTTAACATTGTATTGTTTCTAATTTATTTTATTCATGTAGGAATATGTAATAAAATAAAATATTTATTTAATGTATTTTAAATATGAATTTTTGTACAAATTTCAATAAAATACATATTAAAGTAAATCAATCAAATATTTTTCTCAATATTTATAGTGTTTTTCTCAATTAAAATTTCTGATACAGGTTTTTTAATTAAAATACACCCTTTTGCATTTTAAATTAACCCCTTTTCAATAGACAGTTCAATAGAAAAGGTTGTATTTGAAATGTAAAAGGGTGTATTTGAAATGCAAATGGTATTTGAAGTAAAAAAACTTGTATTAGTTATATGGATTATAATATTTTGTAGTATTTACTGATAATTATTTGTATAGTCCAGAAATCATATTTTAATCCATTACCTTCGAATCTGAGGAGAGGCATGGTGAGGGTAATTTACATTTCCATTGAAAGAACCGTAGCACACAGAATCACCGAGAGATGATGTAATAAATTTTTACGTAAAATATTATTTGATTTTCAAAATATATTTTAAAATAAAATAAATACTACGAGTTCATAAAAATATTTAATTAATATTTTCCAAATTTAATTAGCATTTCTCTCTACATATTTTCAGCTTCATGATACAACAATTAAATTTAAAACATAATCGGAAATAATTAATTAGTATTAAAACATTTAATTAAACAGATAATGTTTTTATAATTTGTTTGAGTATTAAGTTTTTAATAACACTTACATAAAAAAGGCTTTATTACAAAATCAGATATTTAAAAAAATACTCAAATCATCTATTTTTCAATTAATAACATTATAATATTCGACATTATAATATCGTTTGTAATAAGATGAGATCTCTACTTTTATATTAAAATAGAATAATACTATATAACAATATTAATATAATATGGTTATAGTGCAGTAATTTTCATTTGCAGTTAATATCTAATAATTTTCGTAACGGGCACGGATCTTGAGAATTATAAATTTCAATAATGGAATTATCAAAATTTTCTAGGATATTATCGTAGAACCAAATGACGTATTGTTAAAGGCTTGCACAGTTTCCCTATAATATAATTAATATAAAAAAAAATGTAAATCAGATCAATACATGAGATTTGTATTATAACTAGATAAATAATGTTCGAGGATCGAAAAGAATCCTCCAGGTCTCGCAAAATTTTCAAATTGTCGAAGGTGGAAATCTTGTGAGACCTGTAGGATCCTTTCCGATCCACGAACTTCACTTCAAACCTAAAACAATGCACATTTTACCGCAAAGGATTCGTCATCATTCGTTTCTTTGAGAATAACATAGAAAATTTTGATAATTCCATTATTGAAATTTATAATTCTCACGCTCCGTGCCCGTTTCGAAAATTATTAGATCTTAACTGAAAATGAAAATTACTGCACTTTACATAATATTTCAAATACAAATTGCATTTTTATGAAGAAAATAAAAATTACAGTCCTTGTATAATATACATGTGTATGTACAAATACATACGGTATATCAATTAAAATGAATGGTCCAAAATTTGACCAAATCTTGGAGTCAAATACTGTTCATACCATATTGATAAAGCAAAAAGATAAACAAGAATAGAGGGTAGTCAAATCAATTTGCTATACCTTCATGGTGTACGTAAACTCTATACGACAAATTTGACAATCCGTAATCAGTTTTGTGCATTCGTCGCAAAAGCAATGCCCGCAAGGAATTAGAGCAGAGAGCGGTCTTCTGAGGTGGCATATATTACAGCTGCTAACCAATCTTAGTTTATGTGACAGCTTATTGTTAACATACCAGCATTTGGGTGATGCAAGTGCATGTCTTTGGTATGGATCCTCGCCTTCTTTCCAATTAGTGATGACGACATTGCATGAGTGACAGATTGTGATATCGCTTCTATTGGTATAAAACAGACCGGATTCTGCCATATCTTGTTTGTTTTGTAGAATTTTCGGCCAATCTTCATATGTCTCCAGTCTATTTTCCAATAAAGACAAATCACCCATCGGGATTGTAGGATTAGAATATGTAGTCGGTATTACCATTCTAAAAAATATATTTAAATTAATACTTCATATTAAAAAAAATAATATCATGGCCAAATATGTGCGAGTGTATTGGGCATTTAATAAATTATTAATTTGTAATTTTTCCCTATCATCCTAGTAGCTCACTAGTGAGTTGCCGGCGCTCATGTGGTAAACAGTTTTGCGAAAAAAAATGTAATGATAGAACTAAGCCAAGGTACAGTCACAGTCACAGGCCATTATTTTATAATATTTTAAAAAGCATATAAGTAACGAAACGAGTAAAGTATTAATATATAGAAAAAATATTGTAAGGATAAATTGATATGTACACGTAAAAGCACAAGAAAAGTAAATAGTGAAAAAGCAGCATAAATATAAAAATTACAGAAAGCTATCTTAACAGATAACATCGATGAACCAGACTAAGAATCAAACAAGCCGTTAGTAGCTTTAATATTTAAATGATAGAGAAGAAAAGAAGAGAAGTAAGCTAAAAGTTGCTACGAAATAGATTTTTATATAACTGTTTGAAGCTAAGTTAAAGATGATTTTTTAAAATATAAAATAAGGGGTCGGAGTTGAATTAATTTTGTTATGTACTTGTCATTGTTCAGTGGGTAATAATAAGTAAAACTGTTTTAGGTAGGGGAATTCTATGAAAGGATTGGTGATATTTAGGGAATAGTTAGCAAAAAAGAAAATAGATTTATGTCGATTATCGTAAAAAGGAGTGGTATTTTTATATCTTTGTGTATGTCAACCCAAGATGCGTTTGTAATTGTGCGTAGTGTGATATTTATTTTTCTCTGAGGTTTTATCTGTATGTGTAGAAAGCGTATAGAATTTGAGGACCAACGATGCCAGTATATCATGTTTTTTTTTTAGTTTTAAAGAAAAAGACACTCTGTGTATGGACGAAGAAGGGCGTTACATGAGTTGATTTAAACAAAATATTATTCATACTTACATATGTGTGCACAGTTACGTAACCACTAGGTATAAAAGCAAATGACACAAGGACTGTTTTTTCATAGAATTTTATTGATATTTATAGTATCTGTCTTAATAATCTTAGTTATCATACTATGGATTTATTTAAGATAAGATAATATAAAAATTGCATGTATGTATCTATCTATATACATATATATATATTAGTTGGAGCCAAAATATGCGCCTTTTATATTATTAAGGTCATAAAAAAATAAAACCCTTTATATATAATATACATATTACAGTTTATCATATGGTTAACAGCTTTAGAATTTCGAGAAGAAAGGAAATTTTTCACTTCCTCTTAATTCATAATTTATTTTGTCTAAAAATGCCTGTAGAACGGGAATTAAATGAAAATCCTAAGGAGCGAGATCCGAAGAATAAGACAGATATAACAGTAACTTCCACCCAAAATCTTTAATTTTTTAGATGGTGTTATTCGCTGAATAATTGATAATAACATAATAATAAAGTTTGATTAAGTTTTGTCTTCAATCTTTCTAAATGTGGAACATCGTTTTTTTCTAAATGCAATCCAACTCGGGCCTGTTTTTGTAGTGGTTGTCATTTATCTACTTAATGCCTTTTGCGTTTCTTAGTGACATTAATTATGCACTTCTCGTCTATAGTACTCGTTAATCTCTAACAGATTGCTAATGCATCAATGAAGCCTGGAATCATATTCAGCAAATCTCGTAGAACGTTGTTTTCCAGGGTTTTAGGCCACCCACGATCTTGTGCATCCAGCAACGAAATTTTCGCAATCGTAATCTCGCAACAACTTTCTGTTCAGCAATACAGTTATCTCCATACACATCACAAATGATTTGACTAAAATTAAATAATGGTTGTCCATTAGTGAATAGCCAAAAAATAGAAAATTGTATTCCAAACTGTTAAACAAGAAGAGCGCGTATTTTTGGTATTTCAATATTATATCAATTTATCAAGTATTGATTCAATCATTAGACAATTCAACGTAATTGATATTGGAAAGTCTTAAAGCTATACATTTTTAAAAAATACGTCTGATAATATTTTACACGTTTTTGACTGTGATTTGAGGATCATCATCATTGCAATAAAAAATATTTCCAAAGTTTATGTGATAATTATCATAGAAATATGCCAGTTTTTGTTTTAGCGATTCACATCAGATAATAGAAAATTAAAATACATCTCCATCCAACAATAACTTATTCTATTGCAAATGTTTGCATCTCCATGAGTGCACAAAGAGTGCAAGAACGTTTAAAATACGTTTTGAATATGAGCAATTCTTCGACACCCCAATTATTATTTATTTCCCAAAAAACAATGCGTGTGCCAATTTTAAGAAAACTTAATGATATACAATATTCAAAAGAAAACCAATCGTTTTTCAAAATTATAATGTAAGAAATTATACGGTAAAAATTATGTTGAATTAATTGAAGGAACTTGGTTGTAGAGTTTCCCAGACTTACCTTATTCCATTGTATTACTGCTTATTTACATCGATTTCACATTATTTTTCCTTAAAAATCAGGGGTCAAAACTATTTTCTAGTGATTTCTTCTGAAATGGTGTTAAAAAATATTCGAAACAAAGAAAAAGATCGCATAAAGGATTATAAACTAAATATATTTTCCTATGATATAAAATATTAATTTTATAAGTAATAAAAAGGGAATAACATATTTAGTCAGTTATTAAAATATTTAGGCAGTAACGACAAGCAGTTCTAAAATCCCGTGAGAAGTAATTTAATTTTCGAGAGTCAGAAAATTATTTAATTAAGATATAAACAAACCCTTCACAGCACAGACTGACATTTAATTGATTAGATCTCTAAGTTATATTAAAATAGCGATAAAGTTAAAAATTCAAAACTAGATTTAACAAGTACTAGTAGAGATGCTGAAGAATGAAAGGTTTCACGTCACGGCGGCTCGAAACCAACCGCTCCGTCCGAAGTGGGTCTATTTATAATAGAAAATATACCTCAAACATTTCAAGTCAAGATATTGATGAATTTTACCCCATGACTTTTTTAAAAATGGATTATTATACGAATAAAAATAGTTATTCATAATTTGGTTGATATTTTGGTGTTTTTGACTATTCATTATGTCGCGCACAAGGCGATGTCATGGCGAATTGCATAGTTTCACTCGCACTTGGCGCATCGTACCGGATGCGAGCGAGAAAAAACATTGCGCGAGTGGCAATAGCACCGAATATTGCTGTATTTTTTTTTCGAAATTGCAGACAATAAAGGACAATGATTATTTATAATATTTATTCTTTAGACTTTTTTTGACAAATACAGACAGTTTTGTGATAAGTAGGATTTATAATTATAGAGTTATTCGAGAAAAATAAAAATCTTGGAGTATCAAATAGGCAGAGCTAGGTTAAAATAATTACAAAGAAATAAAAATAATGCCTTGGTTAATTTTTTGAAGAGATTTCTTGTTAGGGTCATTGAACCATATTGAAATAAATAATTAAGCTGTTCTGTCATTACCGATACAAATGGTGTTGGGCAGAGTACGAAAGCCGCACACGTTCGTCTTTGGCAAACCAATTTTTTGGACCAACAGAGGTCAGTGCGGTTAGCTCGGTAACGATAAGCAATATTTCTCCACGTTGAAACTGACCAAATTACCTTGGCAACGATTAATCTGCCGACCGTAATAAAGCCGCTAGAAATCCAATTTTGACTCTCGGCAATATTAGATTACTCTTAGAGATTCACGAGTAATCGAAATTTACTCTGTGTTAAAATATATATTTTTTCATACAACTAGATTACGAAATCGCATCAGCCAATCTTCATCGGGCTTGTTATACGGAATAGTTCAGAAGGTAGGGGGTGACTTTTTATTTGGATTTACATTCACAGGCCAGTGTTAATAATTGCTGGTTTGCGTGATGGACGAATGTTATGTCAAAAAGTGTTTTATTGTAAACCTTGTCCAATGTGTTGAAAATGCTATAAAAGAAATCTGATAATCGCGGCTGATTCGATCAGTTTTGGTTCACATAATATTTTATACGTATACCCAACAAAAAAAATTCTTCGCATTGATTGGAAATCTTTCATTTTTATGACATTAAAAGCTGTTAATGGTATATTTTTAATTTCTTATAATATAATAATATTTAAATGAAATTTCATAAACAGAATTATGTACACACATATTTTAAGATAAAATAAATGCAGGTAAGTAATATCATCCCTAAAATCGATCAACAATACATTAGCTGTATCTATAAATATATTGATTTTTATTTAAGCTTTTATAAAGGCTGTTGGTAAAATTTATGGGACATATTTGCAGTGTGCAAATGCAGAATAGCAAATATATTTTTTTTAAAAAGATAAAAATATATTTAAACTTCGATATGCTTAAAATTTTGGTCTCCCTAACACACAAGTATAGTTCATGTTGCTGAAGATTTCATTGCCGAAATTTGATATTGATGAATTCCAGACATTGGTCAATAGACATGTGCGTATCCATATATAGAAAGTCGATCCTAAACAAACATTGCGATTGACCTTTTCAATTAATTATTCCAGGACAAATATTTGCTTCTAATTGATTATAAACAGTTCTGTTCTGTAATTGAGTGCCACAACAAATGTGTGGTTTATCAATTATCATCAGAAAAACAAGATTGAATCGTTTAGATCGATCTAGGACAAATTATAATTTTAATATACATAAATACATTTGTTTGTTTATGTGTACAGATTTTCATACAAACATTCACTGTCCATTCCCCGAAGATTTGCAATAAGGGTATGTTGTGTAATTATTGTCATTCAAAGCTAATATTTACGTCATAATATGCCAAAACGAAAGACAACTTTAGCTAAAAATAACTCTTGTTAACGCAATGCAAACAGCTTCTTTACCGCTTCAGGAATAATTAAAAATAGCTTTATTTTTATACCATCTCGACAATTTTCTAGCTATTCAATATTACTAATTTGCTTTTTTTTAACACATGAGTTTACGTCGAGATTCCTTGAATATTTTAAACAAAAGTGTCTTTGATTTTTCTAGAATCGTGGTAGTCGAAGTATTTCTTTATGAAATTATTATTTCATCAACAAGTAATGACATATTTTTTTTGTTTATTAGATAAAACTATTTTGTGCACCAAATTAAATTTAAAAATTTAAGACAAAGGTTAAATATCAGGACAGTCCTATGTCTGTTTTGCAAAAATATGATTCGTGCTCGACGAAAATACCCGTTTACATAATATAAATAAATAAAATAAATCAGAATGGGATGAAAATATCGAAACTTTTGCATATCAGATATGAGAGAATATCGATATTCATATTCTAAATATTAACAAAAAATAAATATTGGCGTCCCACGACTTTTGCATATTTTACTTTGGCACAATTTGCTATTTCGTACGTCTAAAGAAACAATTTTTTAAAGATTTTTATCGATAATGCAAAAAATATACGCTTTCACGTTGTCGAAAGATCTCAGTCATCATGAATTGATGATCAACATTAACCGTTCCGTCACGGCGGCTCGAAACCAATCGTGTCGTCCGAAGAGGATCTATTAACTATGAAAAATAGACCCCAAGTATTTCAAGTGAAGATATTAATGAGTTCTTCGTCAATATCTAGAATTTTTTTTATGATTCATTATTTATTAAATAATTAATATGAAACGTACACTCGGCATGCCGCCGAATACCGACAACTGAGTTCTCGGGGCACGTGTCACTAGTATGTTTCACTCTCACTTGGCACAAAGTACCGGATGCGAGCGAGAAAAAACATCGCACCCATGGCAACATTTTTTTTCGCAATTGTGGACATTAAAGGCAAATGATTATTTATAATAATTTATTCTTTAGACTTTTTTTGACAAATAAAAAAGTTTGTAATATGGATTTATATTAACTCTTTCCAGTCCTATGTCGTGTGTCATTCGACATCGACTTTATTCCAGTGAGTTCTATGTCGAATGTCATTCGCCCTTTTTTTCTTCATCAGCTTATTGTAAAAATACTAGCAAACATATTTTTTTCTCACTTATATTTAGTGTAGCGGTATACTGGGATGAGGATTCAACGGTTTTTATGAGCATTGGAAGGTGTAACTTTCTACCTGAGAAGGATATAAAAGGTTTCCACGCAGACGGTTTTTGCAATTTTTTTGGTCTTAGCATTTAGAAACAATCGCAAATGCTACGCAAGAATTTAGAACCAGAATTCAAAGGGTGAACAATTTCCTGATGTACCTGGAAGGAAAATTTCGAGAACACTTTGTTCCCGATGAAAATTTATCAGTAGATGAATCGACGGTGGGATTCAAAGGAAGATTTATGTACTTTTCCTTCAACCCGAAGAAGAAAATTGATTTTTTATGGGGGATGCTGACGTCTATCATGAATTCATATATTCTGTATAAACAGCGTGCAACTCAAGAAGGAAGAAAAGCAACATCAAATTCCGAGAAGAATTATTGTTGATTTTTGGGCTCATATTATAAAAACTGGACTGGTTTCAAAGACTGTACAAAAAAGATTATTTCTTACACCCCAACCCTCAAGGGAAGCATAAAGATTGCCTGGTATGCTCCAACAGAAAAAATCCTGCAGGTAGGAAAGAAACGCGATATATTTGTGTAACTTGTGAGAGAAAGATTTGTAGATTAGACTTTAGATGTGTATAAAATGTAATAATTAGAGCATTATTCTATACCTTCAAAATAAATTAAAAAAATGTGAACATAAGTATAGTTTTATTTAAAAAAACCTGGATGTATTGTTTTACCCTGTAATTCTGGAAATCTGTTGTGGACCTGATGTAACATTCTTATTTTTTTTGTGGACCGGAAAGGGTTAGTAAAGTTATTCGATAAAAAATGGAGTCCCTATTAGACCCCATCGGCAAGGCTAGGTTAAACAATGTCTGTCGGGGTTTTTTTTTATTATTTATTTCAGCTAAGGGTCTTAATCTTAAGAAGAAAAACGAAGATTGAAAGTCTAGATTAAGAGGAGATTCGAGCATGGTGTTTCAAAAAAATAAAATGAGGTATTCTTTAGACAATATTTAATTGATAGGAAAATCGGCTGATGCATATTCCCCTCGGCAAATGTTAAATTTAAAAGAGACGGGTTTATTTTGGGAAAAATGATATATCGTAAATTCCTATTCGAGGGAAAAATCGATTGACCCTGGACATATACTGCAATCCGAATAAATCCTAATATTAGATTATTAATCTGTAAATCAAGTAGTCAAAGTTCAAGCCAAGCAGAGGATTCCGATAATACGATTGTATTTTTACAAATTAATCTAGTATTTTTTTTTTATCATTTACATTCTCCTTTAATCTTGTCAACACACGGATTCAAGCTGATTTCATTTTATTAATTTTGATGTAATTATGTATCTTATCAGTACCTAGATACATAACAACTGTTTAATTATATTTATTGCGAGAAATATTCAAGATATGTAATCTTAAATTTTATATTGGATACTTTTTATTAATTTGGCGCATGTGCACAAAATTTAACGAAAACGAATACTTATAATTATCAGTTTATGACGGCGTATAATATTTTTAGGCATATCAAAGCCCCAGCGAAAACATCTATCACGGTTATCCAAATACTCTGCGTTGGCAATGTAAATAAAATTACGTTCGGCGTGTAACACTCATAAACCTTAAAGTTTGTATTATTCATTAGGAACGGCATGCCGCCCAGCAAACTCCGCCTGGGGAGGATGATCAGGCTCGTTCCCCAGAACTAATTCTCATTAAAATTAAGGTACGTTTCAGCATATATGCCAAATTGGCCTAATTTCTGCGAATGAGTCTGATTATTTCAGTTGGCAGGGCGTCGGCTACATTAGCGTTAAGCTGCTAGGCACACATTCTTATGCCCGCGTGCCAGGCCCGATGACAGATCTCACCTGTTAAATCATGGAGATTTTGGGAATTGATTAAATAATTACGTTTGTACGGTGGCTGACGTAACATATATTTGCTCTCAATGTCGGCTGCTTTCATTAATCGGCAACAATTGGTATAATAACATTTTCATGCTGGTGTTACGTTACAATTGGAAACTAAGCTTTTTTCTATAACCACATTATAAACGGATTATATGAACACATCGATGCTAGAAAGCAAATTAGCCGTATTCTGAAAAATTACCCAAGAGTGTCAAAAAAATATTTAAAATTTTAATAATTATTAAACTAAGAGTAGTACAACTGTAATTTTACAACATTTATCGTACATTTAGTGGAAAAAATCCAAATAAATCGGTATCCTATTTTTTTCGAAATATAGCAAAAGCGCTTTCTAGCTTTGATATATTAATATGTACCTCTGATGAATGTAGGTATTTTACAGATTTGTTAAAAAATAAGATCTGCTCATTGCAATGGCGATTATGTATGTGATTCGAAATTAAAAATAATTAAACTGTACTATAAAATGATGATTTTTCTCAGAAACTATTTTATTTAATTATTATTTTGAGTCGTGAAGCGATTACATATTATTATATTTTGATATTAATCCACTTTCCTCATTTCTGAGGGGACGTGACTAGCGTCCATGATTCCCCTTCTTTATGGAGGACCATGGACATGGTTTTCATGGGAATATATAGTGCAGTGGTTTCCGTTGCCTTCTGCACTGCAGTGATTTTTTATACTGAGGAGAGCTGCTGCCCGCTTTCCAGCTTATATTTTTGATAATTCATTTTTTGTGAAATGAAGTTCGTCAGCCTCCGCCCCACTCTGTTAACTACCGCCATTCAGAATTCTTCGAAATGGTCAACCATCTGAATACTATCTGAGCTTATTACAATTAACTTTAAATAATCATACCTGATTCTAATTACCTCCAAGCCATGACGGGTCTAACTCGGCTAGCGTGTTATGCGCGCCCCGGACGTGTACGCAAAATGCGTTTGATTTGGTAATCCATGTCCCCCGTAGGTAATTAGTAGAGACACGTATTTTAGCATCTATTTTAAAAAAATAGCGTTTAAAATGACAAATTTTAGCATCTATTTCGCGTTTATTTCTTAATTACGAATTTGAAGTTAAAAAGTCTAATTTATACATAAATTTTTAAATGATATACAAAATATTGATATAAAAAACATTTGAAATTAAATAGAAATACACGAATACACCGATTAAAAATTATGTAATGATTACAATTTATTAAAGTTTATCATCGAGCATGCTTTTATTGATGATTGTTTTAATCTAGTACGTCGATCGTTAACAATTAAATTGTACGTACTAAAAAACCGTTCTGCGTCAACACTATTTGCAGGACACCAAATTGATTGAAGGGCAGCATTGCCGAATCTTCTGTGTGTTTCATCTTTATTAAAATAAAAGTTGAAGAGTATCAACTTCTAATTCTAATTTCTTTAATATTACATGATAAATTATTAAAATGCGGAATAATTCTCCAACATTGAGTGGTTGTTAATGCTGTAAACAAAGGTAAGTTTCTTATTACTGATATCGTTTCATCAATTTGGAAATTACGTCTACTTCCAGCTACATGGGTTGTATTAGATGATTTTAAAGTTTCATAAAACACATCTGTTTCATTTGCATTTAAAATGTGACTGAGTTTAATAAACTTTACGGGAAACCGACTTAAGAATATCTATTGATTCTAGTTTGGTGTGTTCGTCTGTTTCAAGAAGTAGCTTCTGGCTTTCCATAGGCAAAATGCCACCTATGTTTTAACCGAGAGATTTTTTTATTCCCATAATTTCATCCCACAATAAATGGAAAAGGGGTACGGAAGATCCTCTAATTTATCAATTAAATTAATAAATTTATCGCATATCTCGATAACAAATTTACATTGAATTTTTAATGTATTTGTATTTTTTGCCACACTTTTATATCACAAAACAAGTACCAACCTAAGTATGTGGCATCATAGACAATATACAAGAGTTGACCATAGAGTCCGATATATAGAAAATTTCGCATCTATTCTCAATTTTTAAAATTTCGCAATTATATCGCATTTATCGCTTCTATCGCTTCTATGTCGCATTTATCGCAAAATGCGATAATCACGCATCTCCAGTAATGAGGCAACAGATGCAATAGTTTGAACAGCGTTTAAATTTATTACTATTTGTATTTTAATTGAAAACTAGCAAAACTTTACAAGACGTGTATCAAAAAAATTACAGAAAGATCTAAAAGGGTTATAAATAATGATAAGAATTATATTATGAAATAATATGAATATATATTTTATTATGAATTATTTTAAGTTGATATAACAAATATTGATTTTTATTTCTGTAAACTTAATAACAGGAATATTCCGCTTATATATTTCAACTGCTAGATCATATAAATTATTGTAAAATCAAAAACCCTTATTTTAGTTTATTGTTTTTAATATTTGAATGAATAACATTCGTCATTCCTTGGCCAGAATTTTCGTAACCATGTTTTTTTAAATTATAATACTTTTAATGAATTGCATGTCCAATAATTTAATATTTGTTTAATAAATTATAAATGAAATAAAATGATACAAATATTTTGTTTTTATTTTTTATTATTCTCAAAAATTAACTACACAAATCAGATTCAAATTATTAAAAACCCGTTCCTGTCTGAAGTATTAATATAAAGATAAAAGTAGGCAAGAATATGAAAATAACTCTTTAAAATAATCTTTTAAAATATTTTATACCTTTTTATTTTTTCATAAATAATATAATTTAATAATAAGTTACAGCTTATTTATAATTCTATATATTCTACGTTGATTGGTTTATGGAACACGTATCCATTGTTACACCTTCATAATGCGGATAATGATTAATGGATTGGAGTACTTGCCAATATTGAATATTTATGATGCTTTTTAGGGTCGTTAATCCTTCAACGCCTGGTCCTGTGGACGGGCTTCATTTGCATCGCACACACAATGGCGGCCACTCTAATCAAATCCCGCGATACAGAGTCCTGTGATTTGCTCCAGGCAACTCTATTATTAGTTATTCCAAACAAATTTAATTTTTGGCCAACTTATCAATCTGTAATTGTTAACAGCTGTCAACCATTGCCGATTGATAAGGTATCTGGGGATTGTGCATGTGATATGATAAAAAATAAATAATAAATAAGTGTTTAAATATTTTATTGCTTTTTATTTTTTAGTACATAATCAATAAAATTTGCTGTTTTTTCTTCTCTAACATATTGGCAATTGCTTTCGTAGAGTGCATGCTCTTCCCATGGCGCATCCGTCGGTTCCCAATTGTGCAATTTGAGACCGCAATGAAAGCATTGGACTTTATCTTTCTCTCCCAAGTAGAAGAATCCAGCTTTAACTATAGCCTCAACAGATATGGGAAACGTTGTTGTTGATATACCATCGAATGTGATGAGTCGCGACGATTCAGTTAGAAAATTTGAATGCTCTGGAGGTTCATTGCTATGCTCCTCTATGCTCTTCGCGTTCATTACTTGTAAACATGACGGCGATGCTGTTTTATGCATAATCACTGGATCATCGCCTATATTCCACGAGTTTAATTGAATGTTGCATTTAGGACATTCCAAAGTTAGGCCATTGCCATTATAAACCAAGCCACTGCGAATGATATCCGGTATATGTATATAATCCACGGGCCATTTTAACAGATTCGGATCCATAACAGACGTAACTCGGTTACGATCGTTAAAATACAACTGTAAGTATATATTGTTTAATCAATAGATTCGATTAATATCTTTATGAGATAAATAGTTTTAGAAGAGTTATAACTATTACAGCCATCCCGCGTCTTAACACGGTTTCAGTTTTGAAAAAAAACTGTTTTGTTGACCACAAAAAATAATTTCTTTAGAGATAAGGGTGTATATATTAAATCGTCTTCGAGATGGGCTTGGCACGACTAAAATTACGATAACAATTAACTTGAACGAAGACATTTGAAATAAATAATAAGTACAAAATTAGCGAACCTCTAATTTTGTACTTATTATAAATAAATAAATAAAATTCAAATTTTAATGGCATAAGATATAGAATTGTGTTCCCAAATGATGATAGTACGTTGAACATATAGAAGTACACTTTCCTAACCAGAAGTGATGATGACATTCAAATAATAAGTATAAATTTATAATATTTTATATTTTATAGTGGGAGTATATGAATAATAATATGTGTGTATTTCTTAAACAATTCTAAAAAATAACTGGCTTAGCCATAAATTTATAAATCTCGCTCTCTATCTATAAATGGATATAATTATTCTTAGTTTCAAAGAGTTGACGCTGAAACAAATGGGGACATAAAAGATGGCCGTGCGTAAATCATCCAACATTAAAATCTAAAAAAGTCGAATAATAAAGAATAGGTACGCAATTAAAAGGCTTTTTGTTATTCCCTTTGTTCCGTTGTAAAGATCGCTGAGTCAGACACGGACTTATTTCCTTGCGCACTTCATTCAGCACCGATGAAATTGTATAATCTGCGATATATTCATGCTGTTTTATCTCTTTTAGAAAATGCAAAGATGCGTCTGCATAATTAAGCATACTAAAATTCACTATTCGGCGTAATATAATTGATTGATGATCAGAATAAATGTAAAAAGATTTCGTATAAATCTTGATTCTTATTGTTTGTTATTTGCATATAAATCACAATCATTATCATCATATTAAATATTGTTTGTTATTTGCATATAAAGCAATATAATATGCAATATAATATATTTGCATATTTGCAAAAATCACAATCATTTATTTATGAGAATAAATACATTATTTTAACAAGGCTTCATGTAGATATAATGTTGAGCTAACCAAAGGAAATTGTTATTATTATGAAAAAAATAAAATCATCTCTAACAATTGCACTTTAAATACATATGCATTTTTAGTAATGTTTTTAGTATATTTAAATTAACTTTATAAATGTAAAATACAATTAAGTGTTTTTTAACTTTATTTTACTCTTAGATTATCGATATATTTAAGTCATTGTATGTTTTATTAGAATGCATTCGGAACATTTTAATTTCGCGGGCTGTATAAGGCCAATTGTCATAATTTTAAGTTGTATGTTAGTATACCTGTCCCTGATGTATATTGAAACTGACAAACATATAAAATGCTCACTTTTTTATTCATCAGACATGGCCCCTTGGGACTATTTCCTATTCCTATTTTTTTTTTAGCAATTAACAAAAATTACATGACTTTTGCACTTATCACAGACACTACAAAAATAAATCACCAGACGAAAGCCAGGAGGAGACTGACTATACTAATTTTATTAATCAATGAGGAAGGATTTCCTGAATATAATGGCATAGTTTTTTTTATGGGAAAAAAATAAAATGTATTTAAAATCGATCGTAGAGGCAACACAGTGAAAATCTAAAGCGTGCGCTTCGATTGGCCTCAATTGATAATTTTCCATTTAATTATCAGATTTTTTATCGATTCGCTAGTACAGTCTCTGATCTATCTCGACATTGGAGGTACCCATATTTGATGCTTACTTTATTGTTGGGTATTGAAAATACTGTTTTAGATGCGTAGCAATTTTCAAGGTGTTTTGGAGATTGTATAAAAACGCCGACCTAATTGTATGATATATTTGAGGTTTGAAAAGTGAGAAAAATAAAAAGACTGCTTTGAAATCGAAAATCAAAATTTTTCACAAAAAGTATGATGAAAATTATCTATAATTTCATTTAATTTTTAGAAAATTATATGATTTTTTCTTTAATAAAGGAACGATTTTTTTTAAGTCGTTTCAGTACGATTTATAGAATTGTTTTTCGTATTTTCTTTGTTTTTGCTTTTGCTCTCAATCTCTCCGCACCATCATCAACACACATAGGCATAAACAATATTTGCATATGAGCCATTTGCGAATGGTGTTTCCGCGGAGATGGCTGAAGTATTCCGCACAGGAATTTATATCATCATTCCTTATCGCCGTTTTATTGCGTGGAAATCGCGTATGGTGTGGATGTAGTGGCGGCATTAGGCGACTTATGGTGTAAACGTGGTTGTTTATTACGACATTAGCATACTTTGCTGCTGGCGAAGAACATGTACCGAGACATGGGGAAATCTCACGCGCAAGAAGAAGAGCAAAAGGATTAGGATTTATTTTTAAATTTACCATATTTACCATCCGAGCTATAGTCATGCGAAAGTAATGGAGTATCCACTACACACTATCAGCCCAAACTAATCGAACTGAAATATGTTTCATTTTACTTTGATCCAATGTATCCGGTATATTATACGAGCTTTCTACGAATTTGATCTAAAAGGAGCTTTCATAAATAATTAAACAAACATTTAATTTAATAATATTATATTTATTTGGCATCGTCACATATATTTAATTAAATATTGTATCATACATTAATTATATAATCGTTATATATTACACAATTTTATTAAACACCGTATATATATTTATTTAATATGCATATACATGAGTATAATTCGTTTATAACGAGCATCGCTCGTTGTACACGATTTATGTTATATATCAGAGAAAAGTAGATAGATTTATATATAAAAAAAATCACTTCGATATAATATATTCATGTATATATTAAATTCATTTATTATTTGTCACTATATATTTAAATTGCAAAGTTTCATTCATCCCTCAAGCTACAATACATATATTGAAAACATTTTTTTTTGTGAAAGTAAATTGAAAGCTAAACATTTTGAATAAATACTAATTTAAAATATAAATACATTTATTTAAAACATTGAGCATTTTATGATATTATAAGCATTCGATTAGTATTTTTGATTGATATATGTATTTATTTACGTCTATGAAACAATGTTATCTCTTCATTGTTAACAATAATTGTTTTAAAGAAAATAATGTTATCAATAACACTCAGTAATGAAAAAAAAATATTACGTTAGATTTTAATTTTAAGTTTTACATAATGGCGTATCTGCTTCGAATTTGATTTTCAAAGAAAATCATTTTGTTAATAAATAATTAATAATACATTATGATTTAATGGTAATAAATTAATGCTGGACTATTTTTTTAATTTTTTTCTCCATAGTGACATACTCGGTTATATACCAGTGGCGTTGTTTCGCGGAAACAAAAGATAGACATTTGCATAAGTTGATAATTTCATTGTATACCTCATTCACACTTTGCAATTTATTACCCTGCACGCATTCAAGCTTTAATAAAATAGGTATATTTATGTGCGTCACACGCACCAACGACATTTTACTTTATTAAACACATATATCACCGGTTATTGTACAATTCACCCGTAAACAAATGTCTTAATGTTCGGAAACACAACAGCAACGTCACGGCGAACGAGCAGCCATTTGTCCTCTCGGCCCCGCCTGAAAAAAATATATATATAAAAAAAAAAACAATTTAGATATATCGAATGTTAGGAAGAATTTATTCGTGAAAACTTTGCCCGGAAACCAGGTGTTGGCGATCCTTGGATTCCAAGCGAACGGTATATATTCCATTCCATGAACATGTGTAAGATTTCAATCATTTGGAAAAATATAAGAAATATTTTATTTGCATCGTTATAATGATATATACATGTATAGCTTTATTTAGCGTATTTTTTATAATATTAAAAAAAAATCCCGCATTTAAAAATTAATAAAACATTGTGGCTAATTTTTTGCGCTATTATCACTTTTTCAAAAAATATTTTTCTTTACTTTATAAAATTATTATACATTTTAATTTTTTTTATGTTACACTGATTTTCGTATGCGAAATATCTTTACGATAACACTATATTAAAGATAATATATTTAGGGTAGAAGATTTACGTCCAATGCCAGCAATGGCCAAGGGAAACTCTTTACAAAAAACCAGACAAACAAAGACTCAGGTTCATTTGGCCTCGACTGGCATTCGAGAGGCATTTGGTAACTCCATGCCATCATGGAGTAAGAGCCTTGTGGCTGGCAATGATGATGATGATGATATAATAAATACACGATATTATCAAAAAAAAATATACTAAAATTAGCTGGGAAAACAGCTGTAGAACAGGACAACTAAAAATATTTTTATTACTTTTAGGGCTCGAAAAGAATTTCGTATATTTTCTCATATCCTACGTAATCATCCTACACACATAGTCCTGGAGATAATGCTTACATATTAATAAAAACAACATTTGTAATTTATGATATATAAAAGTAGGGATGCGTTCCAAAAAACGATATTTATGTTTCTACACATACAATATAATTTTCTTTTACACGGCATATTTAATTAGTTTATTATAAAATTGAAGAATTTTAAGATATATTTAGGTACATATCAAAGGCGGCTCGCCCATATACACTGTAGAGCTACAGCACCCCCCAGCGAATTGAGGATAAATATATTTTTGTATATTAGTATATATGGGTCTAATGAATATTTAATATGTATATATATATATGAAAATTTAAATTAAATTAGTATTAAAGTACAGCAAGAGTGTAGTCTGCTAGTCTGCGCTACCAGCGTCGTGTATTAGATGGATACGGGGTGCAGCGGGGGTGGAGAGGGTCTCGTAGCAGAGATCTGTGTTGCGCTGTGACATGGAGCAGTCTCGCGCTGTCTTAATTATTAGCAACATCTCCAAATATTTTACTCACGAGCCGCCACTGGTGCATATTATAATTATTGATTTAAAAGCAAAAAACAAATTATTTTGTTTAGAATTTTCGTTGTTGTCTTCCGGATCAAAAGTTCAAAAGAAAAATTCATTTTGGATACTTTTGTTAGTTATTTTTAATTATCATTTTCCTCCGTATTTGTGTGTGTAATTCCAAGGTTGTTGGATCACTGAGATAGGCCATAATTTGTATTATACACACCGTTTATTATAGCTCCAAATGTCGAGGCACGTCATAAATAAAGGAAAACAATTACGTTATGGCATCAATAAGAATTTATTCATCAAAAATAAAACTAAGTATACTACCGATAAGAAAATATTAAAAAAAAACAAAATATTATAATACTGCAGATCAAAGCGCATAGTATCGGCTGACGAAGAAAAAAGATTATAACAGTGTAATAAATAAATAAATACCTAAATGGTGTTCATTTTGCAATAAATAATAAACATTAAAAAATTGCCGACAAAAATCGTCAATTTCTAAACACACTCTTTCTTGTGAGTCATAAAATATTTCGAATAAATGGCTTTATCTCTCAAGGTCTGAATTATTTTTATTGCTACATCTATCAAGTATTTAACCAAAAAAAATAATTGAAAAATCAAAATGTTGTAAAAGTTATAACTGATCAAATGCGTAGAGTCGGCTAGCGTGTGATATGCGCTCCCCGGATATTCACAAAAACGCTTTTAACGTGGAATCCACGACTCCCGTATGCAATGAGTTAATAACATTTAATATAAATTATTATTATATTATATAAAATGCGTTATTTCAAAATATATCAAAAGATATATCGTTCATATGAACTTTAATGCTGATTACATTTTGTTGTTTATTGGATTATTGATAAGATAATTATTGAATCGCATTGTTAAATCGAAAGGGGATTGTTGATTGATCCAATATTGATAAATTGGTTTAATTATTTCAAACTGTCGATCATCGTCACTAAGGATTCCCCGAATTGTCACTCAAATCTAAATGCGAAGAGTGATATTTATATAAGTAAAATTTTAATTACCTAAAGCATGCGCCGAGTCTCTCAGATTGGGTGGTGGATCAGGATCCAAAGCAGTGCCATGCACTGGATACATAAGTGCCACGTGCTGACTCTCTGGAGGAACATTGACTATCCCCGGTCCATCACCTCTACCAGAGGCATGCCCTTTTATTCTTTCTTCTTCTATGCTTTTTTCAGTACTCTGCCAATAAAGACTGTACATACTAGCAGTGCAACGAATCTGAAAAGAAGTAGATTTTTATTAAATACAATATTTTAGGAATCGCTGTAACGTTTTTGCACGTAGGCGAATATACGCACATACAATTTCGTAACTGAATTTAAGTTTCGTCGGAGAAAATAATCTAGAGTGAATTTTCGTGAAAATACATATTGAGAGTCTTGAAACAACACCCCATAAGCTCTGGGCTTGATAAACATGTACCCAATAAGACATTGTTTTATCAGGGGAGAGAAAAACTATTCCCATCTCTTAACCCTCGCAGAATCATGGGGGACTTCTAATCGAATTACACATCGGGAAAAGTTTTTATCAAATTATTAAAAAAAATGTAAATCACCTTAAGTTTTCCATTGTGAAAATGCTGGGGATTGACGAGGAAGTGTATGCCCAACACCGCGGTCTGCAGACCCTCCGAGTTCATGAACTCTGGAGACTTGTAGCGTTTTATGTAGATGGAATTAACCTGCAACAAATGAAATAAAGAGAAGGTTGTATACACTTTTTTATGTTCATTGTTACAAGATGTGCTTGGCGAGAGGCCTGACACGGCCAAGATTGGCTCGAGAGAATAACTCAGCTGCTTAAAGCTACGAGCTGATGAAAAATGTAAATTAAATTATTGTTTTTATTTTTCTTGCGCCCTGATATTTTCAGTTTTTTCTTAAAAATTGCGAAATTAACTTAAAATTGCAACGCAGAGTGATAATTAAATTTACACTCTTGCAATATTTCATATCAAAAACTCGAAAATAATTTTATGTCCGTAAAAGATCATTTTACTGAGAATATTGAAATAAATTTACTCAGCCAACACACGTGGTTGGATTTAATAAAGCACGCCCACTCAACTGCGAATGGGCATTGATGTCTGTTATTAATACCAGAGGTTATCAAATTTTTCATACATATTTCAGCGAAATATTCATAAATTATTCATTAAATTATATTCAAGGGGATTTACAACTGTAAAATAATTATTTTTTCAGTAACTGAAAAATCTCTCCGTGTTTATTTATTGAGTTAATGGAAAATTTTCATTTAAAATTCACCATTTTTCGTTTCGTAATTTTATCATTGGCATCTGGTATTTTCCCCAGCAGCTATCGGAATAGTTAATGCTGGAATTCGGAATGCTTTGATCTCCGATGTCGTTAAATGCAAATATTAGTTCGTATCCCGCGAGGGTTGTTGACATACAGTCTGGTGACGAAAATATATACTGTGTATCTCAAAGTATTAATATTTGAAAAAAATATGAAAATCTATAAAATATTATATATAACATTTCATCAGATTCTTATTCAGATTTTATTTATTGAAATCATCGCAAAAAAATCTTAAAATATATTTTCATAGCTTTTATGCATTTAATATTAAATATTTTGTTTATTAAATTTTTTTATATATACATATATATATTTTAAATCTTATAAAAAAGTTGAGGAGTTGTAGAACAATCGCAAACCTAACCCTAACCTATATATTCGTATATAAGCCGCGCTGCAGAAAACTCGTAAAGGGAATCCGATAGCGCGTTCAACTGGAAAGCTTTTCTCTCTGGGCTACATCCACGATCAGCCTTATTTTTACGAGCTTTTCCCTAGTTTAAGCCTAATGAAAAACTATCCGGATAATTAGAAAATTATTGAAATCAAACGGACAAATGAATGTACATTTTTCTCAATCATTATTTATAAACGTATATAATTTCTTTTAAACATAATTAATAGTAATCCTTTATTTTTATCACATTTTAAGACGATTTTATCACACAATATATGATTAACTAACACTTCATATTTATAATTAATTTTATTATATGATCCATTCCTTCATTTCCACAAGAGATCGGGGATAATCCTTGAAAATATTTTATTTCATGTATCTCTAAAGAAAAAGTTACAAGTCTTATAACTGCAAGTCATTTCTAGCTACAACATGATTCCGGATTCTGCGATTTCTTCTCATTTATTTTTTTAACTAACATTATCATTTATGGATACAATTTGAAATTGGTTAATTTTAAAATTATCTTCTGGGTAAATAGATAAGAAAGCTAAAGCTGATGATTTTTTACAAAAATAACTCAATCTAACTTTGATTTCACAAAATGGATTTTTCTTTTATTAAGGTTAAATAAAAAATAAAGCTTAACCTACTAGTTTAAATCTTTATCTCACACATTTATATAACTAATACATCATTTCACAATACCGTCTCTAAATATGTACTATTTTTAGGTTGTTATGTTGTAGATGTTCCTACTTCCTTAGTAATTGCTAAATGGTTATAATCCCGGATTATCACATTTAGGCTACATTTTTAGAATTTTTTGTTAGAAGATTTTTTTTCTAATCTAAATTTAGTACCACCATATTTCATCATATCATCATATTTCATCATATCATTACCCAATGAATGCCACAGTGATTTGATTTGCTATTGTTTTAGTTGTGTGGCACTCATTTAATTATTAAATGACCAATGTCTGGATTTTTCAATTAAACTTTATTTAGTCATTACCGACTGAAGAAAGACAACTTCGATTTTATTATCGTATACCTATATGTTTACCATTTTAAAGGTTTTGGAAAGAATAAGTTGCTTTGTGGCTTGTTTTTTATGAAACAAAAATAATAATTGGATTTTTTCTTGTTCATATTCATTACAATAGATCATCTAGTTTGTAAAATAGAAAGTGGTAAATTATTTTTAATAACTAAAATATAATAGTATAAAAACGTATATTTTCTAATAATTTTCAGTAGTATTAATATATATATATAAGAAAACTACTAAATATAAATTTTATCAATATTCTTACTATTCGCCGAATTTCAGTGTTTTTCGATCTCCTTCTTATTATAAATTAGAATACGTATGAGAATAGTTTTCTATGTTGCTAAGGCTACTGTGTTTTCACTTCTTTCAAATTTAGAAGAAAATTACCAATCACAAAATCATTTAATTATTTTACTACTTATTTTATCTCCTATGAGTGTGTGTTTTATTCTTAATAACCAAATGGTTTATTTATCCGATCCGTGTTCAGTAAACCAGTGACATAACAAACAATCAGTATGATAATGTACGTTTTCCGTGACTCAGCTCGAAAGATCAACCTTTCGACAGAATCTACGTATTCTTGGAAATTTTTATGACACTGACCAGGGAAAATGCTAATGTAAAGGACTCATTGGGTGAGAGACGCTATGGAATTTATATGTGATGCTATTCTTCCATCGTCATCGTCAAATAGTAAATTAAAATATAAATAGCAATTTACAAGTAGACAAGTAAGTTGACTGAGATAATTATTTAACTGTAGGACAATGTTATACGCTCAGAAATAAATGATCAGAAAAACAGTAATAATTATAAATAAAGAAATAACCATTTCTAATATATTGTGGCTATTGTCCAATGTATTTATACGGTAAATACGCTTCACCAAAAACCGTGTAAAAAAAAGGTTGGTTCCTAAAATTGCAAAAACTGTTTTATTTTAAAATAAAAATACCAAATTGTGGTATAGAAAATCGTGTAAAAAAAGTATTAAAGAAAACCGTGAAAATAAGTTATACAAAAGATAATAGTAACGACACGTCTTCGTAAAAATAATAGTAACTGCTATGTATTGTTCAAAAAATTAATAATAATAAACTAATGATTCTCGACTGAGGAAAATGAAGATGCTATGTTTTATTGGGTTAATCCCTGATGTTTTTCCAAGAATCTGATTACATCTACGTCTTTAATACGTTATTGAACAATTTTGAAGGTCGTTCTGATTTACGGATAACTTAATTATAAATTATCTGGGTTAATCACTGTAGTATTATAGATAAAAATAAGTGATTTATTTATCTAATAACTGTGTTCGATATAAACCTTTTAATTTACATTTTGCACTGCATATCTGTGTTTGAATATAGATGGATAAGATTTGTTAAATCGTGATGAAAATTCCTACTCTATAAAAAGATATGTGCATACGTGTTTGAATTAGATTAAGAGAAAAATCGCACAAATAAAATAAATAGGACGCAATATCCGATTGCCATTTAGCTCGATCCCTTCCCCTGTTCTTCTTGGGAAACACATTCAAAGTGGATTCCGTGGAATTCTTCGAATGTGCTTCTAGAAACACGTGACTCCTCACATGTCAAGGGATTTATTTTCGCCGGCGACATTGCATACGATCGCTGACATTACCCCGGGAATGCTTTGCTTGTGTAAATTTTCAAAGAAATCCGGACCGGAATGGATAATAAGGAGCGGTCCTGATTTACGGACGGCTTCGGCGTTTAGATTCCGATCACGGATTTATGATCGTATCCGCATTACACGGTACAAACCAGCCTAATGCAAATAATATCACAGCGATTACTTGATAATTTTACACTGATCATGTTTATGGCGTGTTTTGTTATGGCCGATGACGTCAAATTCCCAAAAAATTTACTTTTCTTGCGCAAATATTTCACCTAATTTATTTTCTCTAAGTGTATAATGATAAGGGTGGATTTAATAGATATATACGTATACATATATCAGAATTTTGACATATCGCGTTACATTTACGGACATGTTGACTGTGAGGCCACAGCAGTTTCTGTTATTTCTTTGTGCGGACGAAGGCGAAAGGCATTATGGTTGAAATGCGAAACTCAAGCATTTGCTTCTTCCGACGTGCGCAAACAACCCATTGGAAGCCGAGCGCAACTTTGATAAATGTTGTTTATTCGCAGATATCACTTTCAGACCTTCCTTCGTGGAATAATTGATAGAGCCACGATACCTTTCAGGCGCGAAAATAATGCGCAATTTATTTGCGTCCGAGAGTGACGCAATCAACAAAATTAAACACAATTTAATCTGATATTGATAATTTATGAATCGTATGATATTTAAAGATAACATTATATCACGCAAAAAAGTTGAGTCAATAGCGTAATCTGGAATAATACTGATACTTTAATATTAGTATGAAAATAAGAGATATATTTCTCTTTTAAATCATAATTTTCCTTTGACTAAATTAGCATTAATGTTCGGTATAATCATCATTTTTATATGAATAACATCGCTTGAAAGTTTTTGCATATTTTATCATTTTCGCATAAATTACTTAATAATGTATTAAAACTCAAATAAAAAAGTATGCAGCTTATCTGTGTATTTTAATAGGAGTATTATTAAAATTTTATTCAAGCAAACTTACGTTAAATACAGCTTTAAAAACGTATAACTTTAGACAACAAAGTATATCATCTTAGTATTATGGCAAACAATACAATATTAGTTGATAAAAATATTTAATGACGTGTACTAATATCTCTATATTAATATACTTTTATTTTAATTTATACTGTGAATTCTTTTTACGATAAAATCGACAAGAAACTACTTGACATGAAATTAATATTACTGAGTACTCTGAATAAAACCACAATAAACATTCTCTATGTAAATTTATAAGTTTTCATATAAATGAATCATTAATATATTTATATATGTAAGAAAATTCTGTTTATTATAATGGTAACTACTTTGAAACCGCATTTTCCCCCTCAATTGTCTCCGATTAATAAGAACAGCGCCTATACATATACATGGTTAGTATCTAATAGAGATTTTACATTGTAAATTTCCAGTAGGGTAACTCCCCGCTAAATTGTTTGCGCCCCGTCAACAGGATTCCCCCCCATGAAAATGAATTGACATCCCCTGTATCCAGACTCCGAGATTTTTCGCATCGTTACTCCCCATGTTTTATTTTTATATATATTTTATAAAAATATAACACTGTCAAGACAAAAAAAAAAAGAAAAAAAGCAGTAATGAAATATTCACATGCGTTACTTCGGCCGAGGGAATACGAATAAAAGTCATATCTGCACGCTGGCACATTTGAAATTTATTAAAACTTATTTTCATTCCGCTCACGCCTGTAATATATGCATGAAAAATTATTTTCATATTTGTTTGCGATACAAATATATATTTATGCATTTAAAAGGATTCATTCGCAATAGAATAAAGCGAAAAACAATAATAGAAATTAGGAATACAATAAAAGTTCGAAAATAAACGCTTTAATTATGTCTAAAGTTTTTCCCGAATTTAATTTTGTTTGTAAAATAGAAAACGTCATGAACATATCTATAAAAATATAAATAATTTCGGAATTGCCCAAAAATAAATATAATTATTTTAAGAAATAATAATTTATATTCAAGGATTCATTTCATTTACTGCCACAGAGTCGCAACTACCCCCTGAAGAAATATAATGACCTAATTCGGAGTGTGATTAAATTAAATACTAAATTATAAAATCAATAATATATTTGATTATTATCGAACGTTATAAAGTTGTCTATCATCATAGGTGCAACTGCCCTATTGTAGAACCCTGGCCTCGTCCAATACCCTTCATTTTATCCGGTCTGTCGGCATGTTGATCCATCTCCAGGTAAGTTTTAATGATGTAGTGTACACATTCCAACCAATTCAGTCTTGGTCTTCCTATCATTCGGGGACAGGAATCCTTGTTAGCCATAAGCCTTTTCGGCGGCTGACTGTCCCACATCTTTGAAACGTGACTGGCCTACCGGAGTCTGGCTACTCTGACGAAAGCTGCAAGCGGTATATCCTTGTTTAGTCAGCTCTTGATCAGTGGCATAAGAGGTGGGATTCCTCCCTCAAAGAGCGGACTACCTATCTCTTCTTTCGTGATATCAGAGCCAGGCTTAATTGTAGCTGTTCTTCCCGGACCACTGGGTCAGTTCCTGACTTGTCACGGTAATTTTGAAGCTAAACTTAAAGAGTTTAACCATGTAGCATCAGTATGTAGATTACAGTCACGTTCTGTAATCTTGTCCGATGGGGCATTTCCCCTACGGGTCTCCCGATGGAGGATCTGGATCTGGAGGAGATGGATCTGGTCAGCAGTGTGATTTGATACAGGGCATTTGCTTGCTTTGTAATAACTTTCGGAGAGTTGTGCAAGGCTACTTTACCTCTCCCTTACCTCGACCGTAAATGCTTTTGAAGTCCAAAGTAGCATCATTTTGCCAGCATGGTTATTCTTCCTACTTTCAAAATGGTTTTATTGTTATTTATAATAAATGAGCGAAGATATGTAAATTTCTGGACGGCCTCGAAGCTGTACTCTTCGACTATCAGGGGTTCAAGGGTACGTCTTTGGCATATGGGCATATATTTTGTCTTGGTCTCGTCAATCCTTAGTCCCATGCCGCTCTCATTATTTCCTGGCATGCATCCTTGAGAGCCACAATGTAAATGCCGTCCGCATAGGACGCATATACAAGAAGCTGCACCGATTTAAAACGACAAAGTTTTTCACTTACACACAATTAGTCAGAAAATACTTAAAAATGGAGAATCACGAGTTAAAAGATAATTAAATTAAATGACTTAAACTTTATCTCTTTAAGTCTTAAAGAGATAAATGAAAGATATGTTAATTAACACATTTCCTACGGGGGACGTGGATTCCACGTAAAAAGCGTATTTGTGTATGTCCGGGGCGC